>JAPMOQ010039287.1:357063-375964 GCA_026543055.1 Argiope trifasciata
ATGATAATAATAAACAATAATATTTATTCCTATCAATTTTTAATGATTTGTTCTGAATTGAATTTCCTGAAGTTTCTAGTTTCAGTAAATTCTAGTTCTTCATTGTTTATTTTTGATGTTATTATATACTTCAATCAGATGTGTATTAACGATAACAATTTTTCTTTTCAACCAAAAGGTAGCGAGTTCTCTCTCCGTCTTGGTCGAAGACAGCCGTGTTGGCTAATGGCAGTGGGTCACGTTAAATGTGTCGTGACTGCAATGTTCTTCAAGTTCCCATAACAAATTATACCTCTGGGGGTACAAAATCAAAGATGAGTCGGTCTCTGATTTGGATCTAAATTCTAACTTGCGGATGACTGAATGAGTTCGACCGCCCTCTAAAAAGGGTTGTGTCGTGTGTGTTCGAGCAAAAGTCATACTTTCACCTTAATGGTGCTCGTTAACAACGAAAATCACACACTTCTGCCTTAATTCGAAAAAGCTCCGCGCATTCGGGCTTGGTATGACCAAGTGGCATCAGATCCACCACCACCATAATTTAATAGCAATTCAGAAATTTGGCTTAAAGCTATATACCAAGTTTCATTTATTTTGTTCAAACTATTTTTGAATTTACTGTGTTTACTGACAGACAAAAACATGTTTTTCATTAACAACGAAAGGCTCACACTTCTGCCTTAATTCGAAAGATCTAAAAAACATCACCATTGGGCATAGATTTTCTACAATTCATATATGTCAATTAGATTTGAGATTGTCTTAACAAGATAATAGCCCATCTACTGTTCGACGATTCCATCTCATTACAATTTTTTCTCGCCAGGTAAACCACCAAATTCATGCATAATTCATTATCAAAACGCATGCGCAGTAAAAAGAAAAACAACAATACAGCGGTAATTGCCCGTCGGGACAGAATTTTCAGCCTTTCTACTCATGCGCTGCATACGTGCAATCTTATAACTGGCAAATTGTAAACCCATCGTTATATCCAATATAATACGATGCTCAACAGAGCCATCTGGTGAAAAAGAAATTTATAATAAAGGATGTAAGTGATGCAATGTAATATTTGTTGCAACTCTATAAGCTGGATTATTATAGCAAGAGTTATTAAATTTGGTTTATATATACTTTGAAAGACAGTAATGTACAGCTTGGAAGAATTTTTATTTTGGAATTTTAATTTAAAATTAAACAAAATTTTGGTCTTTTTCCGTCATTACTTTCAGAAACATTACACGACAGAATGACTTTTTCAGCATTTTAAAATTCAAAACATTTTCTTTATCAAAGGTACCCTTTTTTAATTATTAAATGTAATTAATTCTTTTATTAAAAGTTAGTTCATTAATTAAAAGTAATCGAAGAAACTATTTCTAAGTATTATTTGATAATACTTAGAAATAGTAATACTAATTAATATTTATAGTAATACTAATAAATATTAATAGTAATACTAATACTAATATAGTAATACTAATTAATAATAATACTTATAATTATGCTATTTTTCCAGTTGATTTAAATTTAATTTAAAATCAGATTTATAGAACTCTAAAAACAATGTGAAAATAATTTTAATATTTTTACTACAATTCTTTGTTTCTTTGGGTTTATTATTTATATCTAATGATTAATATATATGTCTTCCAACATTTCTTGTTGAAAATAATTCTTCCTTTTCTTCGAGCAAGCTTATATATTAAAAATTTAAAAAATAAAAATTAACTAAATTTTAAATGTTGCTTCTTAAAATTTTCTGTTTAATGACTAAAACCTACGTTGTCTTTAATACGTTTCTCAAGACTGAATGTTTCCATTAAATAATAAATAACTGCATTTTATCTACGGCTTTTCATTAAAATTTAAAACGGAATTTTCATATTCTTAGAGTACATAGACTTCATTTAAAAAATAATTTAATCAATTATCCATTCCCACGTGAAATATTCAGAGTTTTGGAACGAAGAGACAGAAAAAAGGGTTATTTAAAACTTTTCGCGTTCTGAAAATTTTATTTGCCATCAGAAATTAGGATTAACGGTAACCGCAATGGTTTGCGGTAGAGGAAATAAACTTTCACTGCTGAAATAAATTATGTAGAAAATATTTAAGTGGTTTAATGTTAAGAGTAAAGAGTTCTAAAACTGTTTTTCATAAATGAGGGTTAATTTATCTTGTAAAACGTTCTGGAATCCAAGTCTTTATCGTCTGCTTAAATTTAACAAAATTCGGAACTCATTCCGAAACTGCTTTTTGAGATAAATATTTAATAATTACAAAGTGGTAAAGGCTTGTAGTAAAGAATAAATAATGAAATTTATCTAAAATTTTATTCTTAAATCTACTCTCTTTTTTGTATATATTATTACAGATTCCATTACTAAGCCTGTTATCAACGACAGTAAAAAATATCGCCGTGGATGCCTTTTGTATTACAGTTCACTCAAATGATCAAAAGATCCCCAGATGAATCATATACTTTCGAAATGTGAATTAATTAGCGTTCTTAATTGCAATTAAAGACCTTGATACCATATCAAAACTCTTTATTAACGGAAAAACCCACTCAAAACAAACTACACATTGTTGCCACACAGAACAAGCTAAATCAAACAAAACAAATAATTCTTAGGTTATAGGTGGACGATTTAAATTCAGACACTGATAATAATATTGCACAATCATAAATTGAGCACATAAGTAAAACAAAAAATAAACAGAGTTAAATATTTACAATATGTTTCAAAGCCTGTGAATTCACCGCTTTACTTGTAGTGGGTATGTAGTGTGAAAACAATCAGTGGACCTCAATAAAGAACAATGGCTTTTATTATACACAAAGACACAGATAACGAATGGAAAGACAACTATATACAGCCGAGAGGTACGCACAGAAGTATAATACAACAGACAGTAGCCCACAGGTGGTAATTCGGTAGTGATAACTACCACAACACACAAAGCGGCCAAACAGAATTCAGCAGGAGAAGGAATCCTCGGAGCTTGGCTCTACGGTCTCTCCAAACGACTGACATTTTCCACTATCTTCTCATTTTAGCTATATCCAACAGCTGACTCACTACTATACGACTGTCTACTCCACAACGACAATCGGCTGCTTCTGTAACAAACGCCATGACTATGTACACAGCAGCCCAGAACTAGCGTGAGCTCCACACTACGCTGGACTATTCCACCTTTGCTTCGTTACCCTCTCTATGGTTCGTTATTTGTCTATAACTCCGATTTCAATTCATTTCAGCTTGAGACTGCGACTGCCGGCCTTTTATAGCACCCGGGAGGCGGGTTGAGAAGTTTCTGGATCAATAAGCGTATCTTATCTTAGTAGAAGATCGCCAAAATTCCCGAAATTGCTAGTAATATTTATTTTGTCGCCAAAGTTGCCGAAACAGCAAATTTATCGCCAAGCTGTGAGATCACTTTTGCGGCACCGGATCAGCATCGACAGGGTTGATTGGAAAACGGGTTTTCCAATAATTCAATTAACCATGCTGAGAAGCAACTTTACAGACTTGTAACAATATTTGCAATAAGAATACAAATAGAAACCTGCTTTGTAACAAATGTATGATCATTGTGTGTTTTCTTTCATGAGTGGAATACATATTTAGTATTCGATTTTCTAAACAATTCCTTATGTATTATAGCACGTTGAGCGCGTTAACATGATAAAGACCGATTTCCAATTTATAACAGTTGTCATTAATTTCTATAGCTGAAACTATCACATTCTGTTAACTCTTTTTACTACTCAGTAAACGTAATTTATAAAAAAAAAGTGTATTATTCGTCAAACAATTTCAATTCGAGATTTCGACGAATCTCTATGTTTCGAAATATTATTTGAAAATGATCATCTGTTTCTGACAAACAAAATTCAAAATTGCTTTGAGCTATACGATTGAAATTTCGTATACCGTCTTTACATCAAAATTTTCAGATTTCTACCAATTTTTCAGTAAAATCTGTTCAGTGGAAGTCCGTTTGTTCGGCTGTTCTGATATCAATTAACACGATACTTAGAAAACGAAGAGAGCTAGATGGTTGGAATTCTGTACACAGATTAAATATGTATAGCGTAGACACTGTAGTGTCTTGATCCTGACCGATTGTGCGAAATTTAGTACTATTACATTAAACAATGTGACCTTTCGAATACTAGAACTTTCACCTACATACAATCTTTACTATTATTAGCAAAGATATTTTCCTTATTCCAAAAACGGATTTAAAATCCATCCTACATGACGGCTGTTGAATAGTTCTTTCCAATTTGAAATGTTCCATAACATTATTATCTTGTGAGAAGACGATGTTTTTTGAGTTTCTTGAAGTCTCAAACTGTGTAGGCAACAAATTGTTGAAGCCCCAAAATTCAACAAATCAGCAATTTATCGCTTTTGAAGCATCCATTTTTCACTTTTGGGGTTTTTAGAAAATAATGCAAGTGGTTGTCACATTTGGCGATTTATCGCCAATTAAAGTTACGACTTGATTTCCAAATTATTCATTGTCTGATTTCTTGCGATTTGTCTTAATTAATTTAAGTCATTTACATGTTTAAACAGGTTCTTAAACAATCACGATATTCTCAGATTAAGCATCGATATATATAAAAAAAAACGATGGAATTTTTTTCCTCTCAAAATAGGTAGAACTCCAAAACTTTGTTTGGCAATTAGAAAAATTGAAAATGAAAGTTAAAAAAATTATCATTTTATATATAGAGAGAAAGAGAGAGGAATTGAGACCGATAGAGAAGTCTTGTAATTGTTTCAAATCGGTTTAAACTGGTTAATGACTTAAATTAATTAAGGCAAATAATGATTTAAAAATAATAATGCTCTCCCATGAATGATAATTTGAAATTTGGGATAGAAATTTTATTTAATATTTATATATTTTTTAATTTGTGAAACTTTTTTCGTCATTAAGTTAAAAAAGACATGTTTATAGAAATTCTTTTATAATCATACAACATATGTTAATCACAAATGTTAAAATGTTAAATCAAAAATTAGAGAAACTATGTTTGTGTATAAATGTTCTTTAAATACCAGCAAACGATATTTTTTTTTATTTGTTATAAAATTTTGTAAAGGTTTTTTTAAAGAACATTTTTAAAAATTCTATTTCAACTACAAAAAGAATTTATTTATATTTTAATCGTAGCTTTTCATGAATGAATAGAACGATATATTTTTCATTAAGCAATTAAAATGCCACTTCTATGCAGGAAAATGAAAAAGAGCAGAGATGGCTATTATTTTAATTAAAAAAAACGATTATTTTTTCTTTTTCCCTTAAAAAATATTTGTCGAATAAAAAGAACATTGCTATCAGGTGTTATTTTTTTTCATGGAACGTCTGAAAAAAATTTGGGATGCAATTTAAAAATGTAAAAAATAACTTTTATTTGCATTTGATAAAAAGTAATTTAAAAAGAAAAACAGTGATAACTTCTGTTAGATTAAAATAAATATTCGATGAATAAAATATTTTAAAAAAAGGCAATGGAAAAAAATTATTTCAAACTTATTTTACAGGAAAATATTTATATGAATACTATCTCTTTCATAAAAAATAAATGAGAATAATGAGACCATTTTTTGCGAGGCAATTAATTTTTCCAATTTATTTTTAAATTTAAGACGACAGAAACAAAAGAGGCACTCATTTTAACTTAAACATTTTTAAAAAGCTAAAATATTAATACATTACATTGATTTTAAATCAACAAAATTCCTTTTTTTTCTTACTCATTTACAAAATCTAACTTTGTAAATAAAAATCAAACTGACTGACTGAAAAGAGTAAACGATATATTTTTTTGTTTTACAATCAAACTTTTTTATTATTATTTTATTAATTTGAATACCATTTCTTTTTTTCTCTGCAGGAAAATATCCAGTTTGAATAATTTCAGATTTTTTTAATCTTATTTGTCAAAAATATTCTTGCAATAAAAACCTTCTTATTGACTTTTCAAGTGAAATACAGTAAAAGTTCTTTATTCGCGGGGTATATGTTCCATAAATATGCCGCGAATACAGAAACCGTGAATACGGAATGGAAATTTATATGGGATTTTAGGGGATACGTTCCTAGGTAACAAAATAAAGAAAAAAAAATATATATATATAAAAATCAATTTAATTGAAGTTTTTGGACATTTTGATTAATTATCTTAAGACTTAAGGCAATGGTTTGAAGAATTTTGTCATTTTCTCTTGCTTAGCAGTTTTTAAAAGCTCCTTCAATTCAGACTGATACGCAGCAGTCGCATTAGCAATTTGCCTCTTAAAAATAAGACTTCGTTCCATAGACGGATCAATGTTCATAAAGAAATCACAAAGCTCATTTGACATTCTTAAACCTTCACTAAGAATTTTCAAATGAAATGTCACGTTTCCAGTGCTTGTGGAAGCCTCTTCTTCAATGGGTTGTGAATTTAACATTTCCTCCAAGTCTGTTTCAGCCAGATCTTCATCTTGCGATTCAAGCAATTCCTGAATGTCACTTGATTCTATCTGTTCGAACCCATCTCGTCCTATTCCATTCGCGATTTCGGCTATGTTTGCAGTCAAAGTTTGAACTTGCACAGATTCTTCGAGACTGGAGCGTTATGCAAAAGTGTAATAAGATCTATTTTACTTTTTTTTTACTAGTCCATTTGACGGCATTTACAAAGGATATTGGGTTATATACCTATTGGAATCCTTTTATTATTGTGTATGTACTCATTAGATCCGCGAAAAAAGAAATTTTTAGCCTCGAATAGAGGAATTGGGTCGCATTTTTTCAATCTGTGAATAGTGAAACCCCGAATGAAGGAAGAGAGAGTAAGGACCTTTTACTGTAGTAACATAAACCAATGGAATGTGAAATTATGGGAAAGCTATTGATAAAATTTTAAGAGAAAAGAATTACGTTTTAAAATTGTTTAACTTTGATTTTCAAGATGAATAGCTGTCTAGCTAGTTTGCCGGGTACGCTTGCATATTTAGCTGGTAACTAGAGGTTGTCTCTTAAATTTCAACAGCTCTAATTTCGTTTGGTTCAATCACAGCTATGTTTTAGAATGACGCAATAGTGAGAATGTAAACAAATGCTGCATTTTATCTTTGAGTTGTCAAGAGCTAAATCTCCTGAATTTGCTCATAAAATTTTAGAAAATCCCTTAAAATTGATCTCTGAATTCAAATAAAGAATTTCAATTAATATTAACACAAGCGAAAGATTTGAAACTTGACTGAAAGATTCTGAGTAACAAGTTAAAATTTTTGTCTTCATAAAATGCATAAAAATAAAAAGCAGTATTTCTATTTACAGGATGTTTTAAAAGAAATAAACTACAAATAAAGTTAAGGGACTCTACCACTATTGGTTTATCTGTTTTATCTTCTTTGACTTGCCGTAGAGGATGTAAATTTCTCGCATCGATTCATTAATGAAGATTTTAAGATTTAATAAATCTTAAAACCAGAGTTATATTACATATTCTCCTGAGAGGATTACATATTCTCCAGAAAACGGAAACGCATTCTCTAATAAAGGTACCTCAGAGAACGTTTTGTATAATATAACCGGACAATATTACGAAATATCAATCTTTGGGATGAATTAATCATTTGCACTGTATATATTAGACGCATTGAAATCCAAATTAAACTCAAAATTACTGCTGTCACAAAATGATATACTAAATTATATATAATAATTATGTATTAATTACATATTTACATAATGTGTTTTTGAGCCATCGTGTTTACATGTTTCTGAAAGTACAGACCGATAGACGGTTACTCCTTTATTGGATATGACTCAAACTTTTTTTGGATGACTATACTATAGATGTTAAGACTTATGTCCCTAATTTTATCTATCTAGCTGTTTTCGTTTTGTGGTGTATATTGAAATAGCAAGACAGACAGGCAGATTTTCAAATGAAAGACTTTGCCTAAAATTTAATAGAATTTTACAAATTTGGTTTTAAAATCGCATATCAAATTTCATCAGTCTAGCTGAAAATGTTTTTGAATTATCTTTGTAACAGACAAATCGCCGGGGGGCACTTCGAAATGAGTATGAGATGGTGGTTGGATCTCCCCAACCTGGTGGGCAGAATTAAAGGTAGGGGTTCTGACCCTCTCATCGATGACAGGACGTATTCCTTACGGGGAGGGTGTATCTTGGCCCTTAGGACTCAACCATAGTTCCCGCCAGTGTTGCTGTAGCGGCGGTCCGGTCATTCAGTCTTGTGTGGTCAATCAATGTGCCTTAGAGGCGTGTCGGAGGTCAGTGATAGGACTTAGTAACAAAGTGGCCTGGGAGACATATTTTCCAAATGTGGATTTTTCGAATTCTGAAATGTCTAAAACATGGAGATTCAAATAAGTCTAGAGTTCGAATTTTATAATGATTACGATACATTCTCTGTGTTTTTGTAAACTATAAAGTAACAGTTTTATTATAATTGAAATATATTTGTTATATAAGTTTACATACTCTTCGAAGATAATCAATCCAGTACTAAACATAATGCTTAATATAAAGTTACTATATATAAAGTTTAATAGTAGTTAAATAAGTTTCGATTAAACTTAAATAATTTTCGAAGTTGCAATCTCATAAGGAAGGCTTTAAAATATACAAATAGTTTATTATGGGTGAATAAATTTGATTGCTCGACTAAGACCTTATATATTAGAAGTAGTTTCAATTTAAACCAGCTTTAAATGGTTTATATTGTTCAACTGGAATCAGTATATAGATTAAATATAATGTCACAAATGAAGCTATATTATTGACTATAAAATTCTAATTGTATTACGTTAGACATTTAGAAATGCAATCACTAAAAATATCCAGAAAAACAACTCAAATATCAGCTGTATTAATTAGGTAGATAATAAGTCAAAATGTATATTTTAGTCAATAAGTACATTTTCTTTAATAAATTAGCTACTATTATATCCAGTGCATTTGCATACTTTCTTTTCTTTGTAATCTGAATTAAAAATTACTTTTAAAGAAAGAATAAATAAATAAAAATAAAATCTACTATCGAAAATTTCAAGTTATCATGTGTGTACATTATTATTTTTCAAGTTATTATTTGTCTTAATTAATTTAAATAATTAAACTGGTTAATGGCAAATTAATTAAGACAATTCGTAAAAATTCAGAGAATGTATAATTTGGAAATCAAGTTGAAACTTTAGTTGTCGCCAAATGTGACAACTTTCTGCATTATTTTAATTAGTTGAAATTATCTCTGAACTAATAATTTAATGAACTAATACCGATTAAACAAACAATATTTTAAATTTTTTGGTTTATTTTTAAAAAATTTATCGAGAATTACGCAAGAAAACTGTGTTTTCCAAGGGAAAAACTGTATTAGCAGACAATAGATATTTCAAAATCTACACTGTGAAAGACAAGTCCAAAAAAATTAAAATAAAATAAAATAAATGGATAAATAGTTAAATTGTTGCCTACACATTTTAAGACTTCAACAATTTGTTGTCTTCAGATTTTGAGGCTCCGAAAACTTCAAGTGAAAACAAAATCATGTTCTCACGTGATAAAAAGAATAAAACTAAACTATTTTTATAAAAGCATGAAAAAACATTTGCAAGAAAAAAAAATTGTATTAATTTAAAATAATATTTTTCAATTAAAATAAATATATCTAAATATTTAAACAGACGACATTTTATTCCAGTATTCTTTAACTGTTTTGAAAAATATAATTTATGCAATGCAACAGTTTAGTTCGTTAATTTTTCAAATGGAAATTAAACTGAAAATGGAATTATTCATAGAATGATATATAAATCTATAATAAATATAAATAAAATAGATAAAAATGACAAATATTTAAATGGTGATTTTGAAAAAAAATAAAGTGGACTTTTTATGATTCTGTTTTTAAAAGCAAAATTTTTAATCCAAAACATATTATTATTTCTGCGATTATAAAAGATGTTATCATTATTCCATTATATTTTTTATCTTTTATTTATTTTTCATGATTAATGCTTTCATGTATTTGGATGAACAAATTAAATTGATTTTTCTTTATATATTTGTAAAAAAAGATATTGATAACTTTAACTTTTAAATTATGGTATGTGAATACAATAAACAGTCAATCCATGTCGACTTAGATATCTTTTATGTTTAAAATAATATAATTCTATTTTATTCACTTTTATAACTGAAAAAAAAAGAAAATAGTTTCCCATTTTTGAATGATAAACGATTTGCTTTATGTAATTTGTTTAAAACTCTATTAGATGTTTTTTTATTATTCGATTCTACCTTTTTTTAATATTTTTATTTTCATTTTTACTGGACAAATAAAGAAATAGAGCGTAAGCTGGATTATAATAGAAAATTATAACGAAAAATAAAATTCTTTATTTTTTTTCTTGTTATATAATATAAAGGGATTTTTTATACCTGTTTTTTAGACATTCTTATTTAATTTAATTTATGTTAAAAAAGGATGAATTTTATAATCTACATTTACCACTGATTTTATAATGTGTTTAAGAACAGAAATTTTAGTATTCGTAATTTTAATATTTTCAGGACTTAGTTAGTTATTTGCCGTATTTACACTTGGAAAATTATAAGAAGGCAAGCAGGCAGTGCATGCGTAGAAAAGGACTGATGTTTGTTTGCCACAATTTACCACATAAGATAGATTCGGGTATTCCATGCTTGGCTATAAGTTGCCATTTTCTTACCTAATGTGGCTTTTTTTTTCATTGTATATCTAATTAAAGCGATGAATTTTACAGAAAGAAATATGGTAAATTAAAAAAAATTAACACATCTAAATTTGGAAAACTATAGAAAAAAATGGCAAATAAAATGAAAAAAAACCAACCTCGCATCATAAGAAAACTAAGAGCAAAAAGTGGTAGAATTATTCTACGATAAGTTATCAATTATTTTCACATAAAAACAACAACCCAGCCAAATTCTGCAAACGCATGCGCAGTAAGAGAAAATATAATACATACACGGCATGCAGCTGTATGCCGTCATTTCGGGACTATTACTTACCATGTACCGAACAGCATTTTACAGTGTTTCTACGCATGCGCAGCATACTTGCCGGCATATAACTGTTCGAGTGTAAACCTAGCATTTAGTTTAATAAAATTTTGGTTAACTATTTATAACGAAAACCTAGCAGTATTTTTTTTTTAAAAAAGTTGTAGTTTATGATTAGAATAAAGAAAATAATTAAAATAGCAAAAGTTTGTTGTTTAGTACATGAATAAAAGCGTCTTTATTTGTGTGCTGCATTTATTTTTCATTATTGTTACAAAACCAATGAAGTAATTATCCAAAACTTTTCTCACATAAACTCAAATAAGAACGTTATCCCAGAGAACGCTTTGGATGACATTGACGTGTACAACAGTTACGAAATATTAACCTTTATATTCAATATAGGCTTTTAATGAATCTCTCGTGTCATCCTTGGCGAGTGTTTTTGGCGAATAATGCTTAACGTGTTAATAATATTCGAAAGTCGAATTTGCGTATTAGACGCGTTTTATTTTCAACGGTTGAAATAAAAATGTGATGCAAAAGTACAGTTGGAGTCATAAAACGACATAGTTAATGATATACCGAATTTGATATAGTTAAGCCATTGCAGAACTGATAGGTGTCTATACTGTGAATGATAAATCTGCATTCTGAATTTTATTTATCTTCTTCTCTTCGTTTTATTTCAATTTTCGGAAGAAAAATTCCGTGAGCTGTTCTTGGTAAGATAGAAATCAACATTGTTTGGAGAAGAAGATGCAAGTTTGAACTATATAAAATCTATCGGGGGCCCGATATTATAAAGTTCATAAAAATAAATCGGATGAACTGGGGGTGGGGGGCTTATTTAGTTAGATTGGATGATGATTCCATATTAAAAAAAAATTCTTTACATTGGCGTGTTACATAAACCTCTAACAAGTAGAAAAAGGACTAGTAAGTGTATACAATTACTAGTATCAAGGACTAGTAAGTGTACTAAGTACTAAAAGTCTATACTAGAACATTTAGTCCCTGAATGTACTAGTATCATTTAGGGACTAAAGAGATGAGTGGAATAAGTCGAAATAGATTTATTGGCTATCCAAGAAAGGAACTGCCGCACAAGTGTCAAAAGTAGAATGCAATGGAATAGAATTCATAAGAAGGCACTGGTCCACTCTGAGCTATCTAGCCAAATATGATGATAATGAATTCATATTCGAACATCAGGGGAGGCAGACTTCCTCTGAATGAATTTTGCTCAAAATTTGATAGAAATATATGAATTCGGCATAAATATAATATATCGTTTCATTCTAACTCAAAGGGGTTTTTAATCACCTTTGCTACAGGCAGAAAGACACATAATTGAACTTTTTCTAAAAATATGTTTTTCGAGCTCAGATAAATATAAATAGTTGGCTTGAATTTTGCTTTTTTACCGAATCTATTGTGCGAATTTCGGCGAGTGTTTTGGCGATTAATCTTAGGCATGCGGTCAGAAATATCCCAGAAATTGAATTAGGTAATAAACGCTTTCGTCAACCAAGCTTTGATATAAAACTACGCCTAAAGTAGCAAAATCACGTACTAAAGTTGATATGTTTAAGTCCCTGCGTTTTTAATTTATCGCGTTTACATGTTCCTAAAAGTATAAGCCGACAAAACGACTCCCCTTTAATTGGAATTGGCTCAAAATTTGGTAAGTGTTCTATACTAAATAAGTGAAATCTTTCCACTTAATCATATTGACCCAGTTCTTTTTGTTTTGTAGCTATCGTGATAACTTATATTCGAACAATCGGACAGATAGACTTCTTCTGAATATATTTTACTCAAAATTTAATGAAGTCTGCAGGTTTAGTGCAAAGACCGCATATCAAATTACAATTATCTAGCTCAAAGAGTTTTTGAGTTATTTTTATTGAAGACAAACTGTTGAACATTTACCAAAATTGTTTTTTTTTCCGAACTTTTTGAGGTCTAAAACTTAGAGATTGGTCAAAATCTTGAGCGAGTTTTACGACGATTGCCATATTTTCACTATATTTCATACTTCGTAAAGTAAACCTTACACATTAATATAATCTGTTTCCATGGAATGTAATAAATAAAAATTCTTTTAACAGTCAAGACATTAGAATTATCCTTATTGAATTTAATGAAGCAAAAATACTTAAGAATGTCATCTTGAATGTAATAAAATCATTAAAATATTAATTACATGAATATTTAGCTATTCAAATTTTAAGAACGAATAGCTTTAATTACCGATAATTCATTTATTATTAATAAGTGCATTATTCACCTCCTTTGCTCTTCTAACAATGTGTGCATTTGAGATCGTGAAATTGATTTTGGGCTTATTCCTCGCAGGTGCAAATTTTTTTTCTTCCGATTTGCATATCATACGCACACGCCAACTCGTCGTCTCCTGGTAACGCAGCTGATATTTTAGCTGCATGCTCTACCGAGTGTCTCATCTAATCTAATTATGGTGTAAGTTTGTTACTGTCGTGCGCACGCAAATTAATTAGAATTTAAATACAATCATTATGGAAATGGTATTAATTAGGCTACTCAAATGGACGAGCTGGTAACATTCTTGCGGCTCTGATTAAGTACCATAATCCATCAAAGTCAATTGAATAATTAGGTGAAGGGAAGTGGTAACAGATTGTTGATGAGGCCGCATAACAAGCTCATTGCGCCAGATTTTTTGAAACCCTCTTGATGTGATTTCTGATGATCATTTGTTATTAAATTTATATCACTTTGCAGAAGACGATTAATTTATTTAACTTAATAACAATTATAGGATGAGATACGATCTTTAAACTTGACCATGCTTCAGTTATGATTAAAAAGCATGCAAAATTCTTTATAGAATAATCATGGGACTTAGATCTGTCAAATTAGTCTAGCAGATGCTTATGGACAGCCTAAAAAAGGGGTTATCAAGTTTTTTATGGGATTTACTGTTAAAAAATTCAATAATTAAAATTTAAGAACTATCTTACTATATTTTTTAAAAGATATTATTGGACAAAATAATTTTAAAACTAATTTCAAGTTCAAGCAATAAACTATTAGATGATATTGATTTTACTTTGGAAAAATTATTTTGATAAATTATAATAAAATATTAAAAGTATTTTAAAGTGCATTTTACAACAATACTTTTGTTTACTTTAAATATTTCTCACAATACTTTCTTTAAGTAAAAGTGATATTTTGAGATTAACACAATATAGGGGAATATGCCTTAAAGCATTCCATTTAACTTTTACTTTCTTTTCTACATAGAATAAAGAAAAATTATAATCGTCAAAATATTGGGACACGACATTCTGACAAATCTAAACATTTTAGATATCCATGAATTAGAAAAAAATCTCTCATCTCTTTGAAAATATCCTTTTAAGCTAGATGATTGAAATTTGGTATTTTTACCAAAACTTCTAATTTTTATCAAATTTTGAGTAAAATCTGTTCGGAGGAAGGCCGTCTGTTCGGTGGTCAAAATAAAAGTTAGCCTAATAACTACGAAAAGAAAAGAGTTAGAAGGATAAGATTCGGAACATAGATTTAGCATCTGTAGTGTAGATCCCTGTCAAATTTGAGCTAAATCCAATAAATGGTTGACTCTTTGTTGGTCTGTACTTTAAGACGCATGTGAACGAGATCATTCACAAATGTAATGACTTAAATAAATCAAATATGGTATGATAAGTGTAGTTTTATGTCAAATGTTCCTTTCAGTCGACTGAGAAAAACATGCTTAAAATAAAAATATTTTATTATTAACGAATACTAGAGATTAATCATCAAATAACTCATCAAGTATCACTCCATAGAATCATCAAAAATACTAAATTCACAATGACCACGCCACAGATTCAGTAAAAATACTAAATTCACAAGTATAACTCCATAGAATGAGTAAAAATATTAAATTTACAACACCATATATTCAGTAAAAATACTAAATTTAAATACCATATATTAAGTAAAAATACTAAATTCACAAGTACAACATCATATATTAAGTAAAATTACAAAATTCACAAGCATCACACCATAGATTCAATAAAAATGGCAAATTCACAAGTATCATACCATAGATTAAGTAAAAATACGAAATTCATACTATAGATTAAGTAAAAATACTAAATTCACTAAAAAAGCTAATATTTCGTAGCTATGTAATGCTAGTGTCATGTAAGGCGTTTTCCTGCAGGACAAATTTATTACGTGGTATGTTTGAAAGTTCTGGGGACACCACTTTAGCCGGCTTTCATCCAATTTTTGGAAAAAATTCTTATAAGATGGTTTTGTAAAATTCGCGATACTTAAAATACTTAAATTACCGGTGTCATTCAATCCAATTATTCTGAAAAGATTTTTCATCTCTCTTTTTAAATTTTTTTTTCAATAAATTTTGATTACAATATTTAAATAACAAAATCGTAGTATCACTCTAATCAGCATCAATTTAGAATCGATATCGAAGTAGATTTTATGAAAAACGTTTTTGGCAACTTGTGAAAAAGGTTTTAAAAATCCCCCCCCCCAAAAAAACCCCTATTTATTTAGTTCTATTTTCTGTTACGACGTAAAATGTAAATAAGTGTCTTTATATATAATATAAATAAAAATTAATAATTATTTGGAGTCAGGAGGTTTGTGTGATTTTATTTAAACACGAAACATCAGCCACAAAAATAAATAATTTATTACAAACTTGAATCGATATAGGAATATTTTTAAACAAAACTGTTTAAAGTATACAATTTTTTTAAGAAAAAAAAAAACCACGCCAAACGACATTTCCCCCTAAAACTTTTGTCGTTTTAATGTGAACTTTTTTATGCAGATCCCATGAAACAAGAAATACCATTTACAAATTTTTAACAGACATCTCTATCACCCCTTCACAAGGTTTCACGAATCAACCTGAGACTTCAACGACAAGAACGCCAGGCTTCTGGTCTTCATCATATAGATCCATCCATCCGTCTGCAAGAACAACTGAAAAATTATCCATCTCCAGCCTAATACCAAGCACTCTGTGATAGAACAATCCATCTTCCGTAGCAATAAAACCCCAGACGTGTACAGATCAATTCGAAAAAAGAACAGTTTCACCATTCCGCCTTTCTAACCATTATTATTTCTCTCTCCCTCTCTCTTTTTTTTATTGTTTCTCATCCGGGGCGTGTGGGAATGACAAGGAGACACCAACCATTCCCTTTTCCACGCCGAAAATATTTTTAAAAGCAACCTTCTGGAAAATGTCTCATCTTCCTTTCTCACTCCCTTTCATGTTTATTTATTGCGATTCTCTTCCACCGAGGATGGAACATTTTATTTTGCCACCACCCCTCCTAAACAACAGCAAAAAAAAGTTCTTCTTTTGCTCCTTTACATGCATTAGAACGAGACGGGAGAAAGCGGGGGTCGTGGAAAAGGTTGTTCTAGAGATTGAAAGGGGTTCTTGCCTGAGTGGTATGAGATATAACAGTACGAAGCCGTTGGGATTTGTCGAAAGTTTCAGAAAAAAAAAGGGGAAAGCGAAGGCGTCTTGGGGGAGATGTGTTTGCTATCTTCATACTGAGGATTTATCTTATTTTATCGTCTGCGCACTGTTTGGTGCCTTTGAAAACGATAACAGGAAAATCAATTGAAGTATTTAGTAGCAACTTCTAAGCTTTTTGGAAGTTAACACAAAATTTATATCTATATCTATATACAGTGAAGCTATGTTCGAACTAGTAGAATATCGAAATAGAATGGTATTGAGAGTTAATAAGCCCCCTCCCCCCAGTTGTCATCAGCGGCTTAATAAGTGTAAATGTTCTTCGGATAACTATATTATTTTTTCATTCATTTGCCATATTGGAATTCTAGAAATCACATTTTGTCTAGTTGACAACCAGGTATCGATAATCATCGGAATCTTTTCATCGGGATTCATGATTCACAAGGTCAATTGCAAGTCCGATTTTGAGAGTGAGCGATAAAATCATAAAAATATATGAATCATTACACACTTTCAAAAAATATAATGTGATTTTAAAATTCTCAATTCACAAAAACAGCAAGAGTGGTCTCTCTAAAACTTTCTCGTATAATTTCGAATAAACTTGCCAAGCCAAAGAACTCCTTACATGGAACTAGCGTTAATTTCTAAATTCTTGTCAAAAGTTACGAAATATCAACTTTTGATTAATATTTAGCATTTTTAATGAATCTATTGTGCCCATTTTGATGAGTTATATGACGATTAATCCATGGCATGCGTTAATAATATACAAAAATAGATTTTATGTTTTAGAAGTATGTTTCTTCACCGATTGTAACAAAAATTTGACACTTATGGTCACAAAGTAACATATCAAATTCGATATATTTAAGTCACTGAGTTTTGAATTATGCTTTTGGAGGTTCAGACAGACAGACCCATAATTGTCTAGTCTCAAAATTTGACAGCTTTCAATACAATAGATGTTAAATATGTTTTTAAATTATATCTACCCCGCTCTCTGCATTTGCAATTATCGTGTTAACTTATATTCGAACAACTGGACAGACAGACTTCCTGTGAACAGATTTTACTCCAAATTTGATAGAAATCTGCAAACGGTGTAAGAACTCTATGTAAAATTTCAACTCTCTATCTGAAAGGGGTTTTGGTTTATCTTTGTCATAGACAGACTTACATTTTCCAAAAATGTGTTTTTGAACTCAGTGAAGCCTAAAACATGGAGAATAGCTAAAGATCTCGTGTCTTAATTTTTTTTCGATTTCTGTATTTTCTGTATATTACAAATAGAAAAAAATGTATTCATGTTTCTTAAATGTGTGGGTCTTTACTAAGACAACTAACTGGCTGGCTGTCAGCATAGGATTTCTTTGAACATATGAGACATATTTACGAATTCGTTATACACACCAAATTTCATCGGTTTTATTCAAAGCATGTTTGAGTTTTCTAGGTCATAGAAAGACAAGGAAAAAAAAAAAAACTGACAGAAAAACTAGCTGCCCTAATGGAATTTCTTTCAAAAAATGTCCCATATCTACGAATTTGATATTATATAAAGACTAAATACATAATATTTTTTGCTTAACTCAAAGCATATTTGAGTTTTCGATGCCACAGAAAGACACAGACTTTGTACACTATCTGACTTTAACAGATAGACTCAATTTAGACCAAGCATTAAACTAGACTCAATAAATATTTAGACTAGAATTAGAGTAGATTAAGTAAACAGATAGACTCGAATTAGACAAGACTCAGTAGACAGATATACTCGAATTAGACTACACTCAGTAGATAGATAGACTCGAATTAGACTCGACTCAGTAGACAGATATACTCGAATTAGACTACACTTAGTAGACAGATAGACTCGAATTAGAATAAACATTAGAGTAGACTCAATAGACAGATAGACTCGAATTAGACTACACTCAGTAGATAGATAGACTCGAATTAGACTAGACTCAGTAGACAGATATACTCGAATTAGACTAAACATTAGACTAGACTCAGTAGACAGATAGACTCGAATTAGACTAAACATTAGAACAGACTCAGTAGACAGATAGACTCGAATTAGACTAAACATTAGAATAGACTGACAGATAGACTCGAATTAGACCAGACTCAGTAGACAGATAGACTCAAATTAGACTAGACTCAGTAGACATATAGACTCGAATTAGACTAGACTCAGTAGGCAGAATTAGACTAAACGTTAGAATAGACTCAGTAGACAGATAGACTCGAATTAGACTAGACTCA
>JAPMOQ010039287.1:375974-401423 GCA_026543055.1 Argiope trifasciata
AGTAGACAGATAGACTCGAATTAGACTAGACTCAGTAGGCAGATAGACTGAAAAATGCATTTTGCGAACTCATGAATGCGAGATTCCTCAAGGCCTTGAAGCCTAATTTAATGATGACTGCAGTACTTTTTGTATACTCTTATGTACTTCCTCTATATTACGTTATACAGTATAGTAATTTTTTTCTATACTTTGTATCCAAGAATGAAAAATGTGACTATTTCAGAACGCTAATAAAAGTATATTTTAAATAAACTACATCATTAATTCTATTGATTCGAAATTAGAAACAATATATACAAACAAATTAATTCATATTCCAAATAGCTAACAAATTTACATTTTAATACGAATCTTCACTAATGAATATAACAATGCCAGAAATGCCAGCATTGTTTCAAAGAATAAAATGTCGACGTTGCAGAAGTTGACGAAGTTTGATTATGAATCAAATTAACTTTTCCAGTCATGCATTATTATCCAGCTACGAATTAAATTTATTTCTATATTTTCATTTTCTCTCATAGGCATCGTATCTTATGTTAATTCAAACATAGCGTTTTCAATTCAATGACTAATATAGTTAGTTATATAGAGTAACAACAGAGCGCTAATAACAGTTCTTATTATTAAATTCCCTTGTGAATTTAGAAATCCAGATTTGGCAACATAATATGTGATATATGACCGTTAATCTTACAGAGAAAATGATGAATTATTTCTATTGTTAAAACGAAGTGATGTATATTCCAGGAAATTCCATGCTTCTTTTCGAACAAAGCTTTTCAATATTCAGCGAAAGACATCATTAATATTTTCCGCCAAATTTTATTTTCTTGCTTTTCTGGAAGAATTTTATAGTGAGAATAACTTAGCTTTAATATTGAATACATACCCAGATTATTTCCAAGGTTTTTAAAAAAAATTCTATAAATACTTATTAATTATTTCGTCATATTTTTACTTTGAAATCTTTTAGCGTGTTCTTTATTCAAGGCAACGAATTAATTAAAATTGGGCGTATGCTTTCTACACCAAAAGAAAAAAGAACAGATTATGATTTTTCTCGTTTTTAATGTAACACTAGATAGGAAACTTTGAATAAGCAATGCTTATATATATATCTATATATACTAATATAATAAATGTGAAAGTTTAGATAGGTGGATGGATGTTTGTTACTAAATAACGCCAGATCGGCTGAACAGAATTGGATGGAATTTAGCAGAAATTTTAGATTTTAGTCAGGAATAGACCATAGCCTACTTTTTATTCCGGTTCATTGAGTGGTTAATTTTTTATTAATTAAAAACTAACTTTCCCGCCAAAAAACTGAGGCCAAATTTCGCCAAAGATATGTAAGACTTCAGTTTTTTTCCCCCAACAGAACTGAGGTAAAGCGTAACAGAATTTCGGCCGATTATTTTATAGGATTTGATTTATTTTATTTATGTTTGATGTATTTAAAATCAAATGTTGTTAATTAATCGATCTTTTGGATTCATTCTGAAGTACCTTTAAATTAAAAGAAAATCGAATAAAGGAAATAAAAAATTGCTAATCTGCTTTGCTTTACCCCAACTGGCGTAGGAAAGTCAGACATGTGCGTTCGCCAATTGTCTCTGAATGTTCACGCGTGGTTGTAAACAACTGTGTTTTGATTTAAATTAAAAGTTTAAAAATTATGTGGATAATATTGCTGTAGCTATCTCAATCTCAATCAATAAATAAAATGGATTTGACTTGATTTTAAAGAAATACGAACTTGATTTGCTGTTTTATTTTATTTTGGGTATGCAATGTAAATACATTGTTTTTACGTTAGTCGTATGTTTTTGTTATTAAATTATATTTATGTTATATATTTTTCGTGTATGCTTATACTTTTAAATGCATCGTTTTTAGGTTAGGTTAAAATTTTTTTCGTCATTATTTGATAGTTTTTCGTACACACACACACACACACACACTCATATATATATACTAGCCGCCTTTGACGACCAGCTGGTTCGCCATGTGTAATGCGTTCTAAAATTTTCAACTAAGTCGCATATTCATTAGCCTTGAAGTAATTCCGGGCATTGATTGGCCTGAAATTAAAAATGGTTTTTTCCGTGATGCTGCCAAAATATTAAATATAATTTTTTAAAGAAAGCGAAAAAGGAAAAAAAAATATTGAATAAATGATTTAGATGTTGCAAACGATTATAGAAACCTTGGCTTTGCATTTATTTTTTTAGAAATTATCACATTTTATAATGGAAAAAAAATTATTGAATTTATGATGCAGATATTGCAAACGATTACAGAAATATGCCATTAAATCGGGATTTCAATGCATATCCTGTCTAAATTCAATCGGGTTTAACATAAATAAAGAAGATTTGTTGAATAAAGGATTTAGATATTGCAAATTATTATAGAAACCTTTGCTTTGCATTTATTTTTTTAGAAAATATCACATTTTATGTTTCTTTTATTTTATCCAGTCACGTGCAAAAAGTATCATTTCTTTAGACTTGATTTACGATGATAGTTTTTTTTTATTATTTGAACTTCCGTCATTGTTTTCTTTTATTTTATCCAGTCACGTGCTCAAAAAAACCATAATCAAAATATTTCTTTGAAAATTCATTAAAAATAGAGGCTTAAGTTATGCATTAAAACACTGATACCATTAGAAAGCTAATTTTTTAATCTTTAAATTGATGTAAAAATCATGCTTGTGCGATAATAATTTCGGAAGTTATAGTGGGAAAACGTCGAAATTTAGCTTAAATTTTAATGAATTCAAATTCTAATTAAAAATTCGAAAAAAAGGGCTCTGAGGTGCACATTCCCAACCTCCAAGGTATACATGTACCAAATTTGGTAGCTGTAGGTCCAACGGTCTGGCCTGTAGAGCACCAACACACACACACACACATACACACACATTGAGCTTTATTATAAGTATAGATATATATATACTCCTGAAAAAACCTGATTTTACACAAAAAAATCTATAGCTAACTATTAGAATAAATATAGTCAACTTTCGCTTCGAATTGGGGGTAGGGCAATGTAGTGAACATAACAGCATACGTGATGCTTATGGTGTACATTCTCGGTCCGAATTTGCTCTTTTTGCTTTATTTTTTTACTTATGAACTTATATTTAATGTATTTACTTATTAAATTTATCTATATAGGTATCTTTCCTAAAAAATACAGCTTTACAGAAAAAATAAGCATTTTTTTTAATAACTAGCTATTAGACTTTTTTCCTATCTGCTGTCATGCTAACTTATATTCATGTACATGCTGTTATGCTGACTTATATTCTCATGCAGTGTACTTATATTCATGTACATGCTGTTATGCTGACTTATATTCTCATGCAGTGTACTTATATTCACGGTAAAACTGAATAGTTCAAAAAATATGATAGATAAACTGAGAAACGACTATTGTAACATAGCAGACATTACATATTATCTGTAAAAATGCAATGAAAAAAGAAAATGTACATAGCGAACTAATAAACATTTTTTACATTTTTATGTACATTTACAAAATGTACATTTTTATGTACATGTACAAAATCTATTTCAATACTTTTATTTTTATAACATGGCATTGTTACCAGGAATCAATGACGTATTCATAGAAAACAATGAAATTTAGCTACGCTAAAAAATTAAGAGACAATTAATTCTTAGACAAAACTGTGTGTCGCCATTTAATCCTTTGTATTCCTTAAGCTGCACCAAACATCTTTTATTTGTTAGTACTGGAAACAGTATGCATGTGTTGTTTTGAATGTAGTTTATATATCTAGAAGCAGTTAAAAGACCATTGATGTTTATAAGCAAAACTTTTTTAATTGCTTTCTGAATCTCTTCAAAGTAGTTTAAGTACATTTTTGCAAAGTTAACTTAAACTTGCTTTTAACTTAAATTAAAGAATAGAATCACCTCATCTAAAGGAAATTAAACACACTAGACTAAAAGTAATAGTTCACGACCATGGAAAGCGATTAATAGTGTGAAAATAAACCTTGTAAAAGTTTTTCTTGTAGGTAAGTTAATTGTTTAATCCAATTTTGGTATCCTTGTTAACCTTAATTCTACGTCTGGCAGCGGTCTAGACAATTTAGAACAAAATAAAATTAAATTAAAAACTCTCGATTTGCTTTAATTAATTTCAAAAGGGCATGACGGAAACACTACATAATATAATACTTTGATGTGTAATCTTCTTAACATATCATATGACAAGAACAATCTATGATGAAAGGAAATATTAAGATCAATTCTTAATATTTCTGCGCATAGCATAAGTCTCCGATTTCATTTCATGCAGACGATAAAAAAGTACGAAGAAAAAAATAGAATGGAATAATAATCAGATCAGATGCTTGATAGGTCACGTGCAATTCGGCAAAATTATCCTTTAGAATTCTTGATTTTTTTGTATTTTATTTCGCATTCATTAGATTACAGCAATTTATGTTATTCTAATTTTCATTTCCTAATAATATCATGCTGATCTTTTTTATATTTTTTCTAGTTTATGTTGGGAAATTCTTCTCAATCAAAGCTGAATAAAAGATACTTTTAAATATTTTTACCAAGACAAACTTGTGTGTATTATGCGAACTTGACATTTTTAGGTAGAGCATCTGGTTCATCTCTATTAATGGTTCTAAAACCTTCAATTAAATATTTTATTACTTGATCTAAATAGCTTTCTTCAATTGAATGTATTTAAATCTTACATTTAGTTATATATATAATTCATATTCATAATTCATTTGCAAGATTTATGCAGTCCTGTACATTTCGCCACGTATTTCATTTTTTCTTATTTTCTGTTTGCTGCATTTTAAAATGATGCATTTTGCTATTTCTATTCTTTTAACAATACAACTTAATTTTTAGCCCCCCAAAATTGCAAAATTTGGCATTTTTTTCGTGTTAGTAGTATTTTAATTACAAATATAAATCTTTTATAGATTCTTTTTATAATTATATAAATATATTGTTCGCTTTCTTGAAATTTTTTTTCGCAACACTGATTTGTGTAAAGGACTCAACATGAATTTCACCAGATAACACGTTTTATTACTTTTTCCTTTATCGAAAGTAATTTGAAAAAAAAAAATGTAACTTGAATAATGATTTTTTTATTGATAGTTCTGATGTTCTTTCAGATTTCTTATGCCATTCTTGATATATTTAATATTCGTTCAAAATTCAAGCATTTCTTCTGTGTATTCCTTGGAAATATTTTTTAAAAAAATTGGTATTATTCAAAATATAATATTTTGAATATTAAAATGATGTAAAATTTATTTTCGTACTGCATTAGTTTCAGAAATTATTACGCAGAAAATGCCTAAATTTTTTTAATTGCTATTAAGTTTTTGAAGAAAGAACTGCAACTGATGAGGATACAAGTTCAATTTCATTAGATAATATATTTCATTAATTTTTTCTACATCTATAATAATTCGGGTTGCAATAAACACAAAATTCTGTAACTTAAATAGTGACATTTACCAATAATTTCAATGATAGTTCAGATTTCTTATTTCATATTATCGTATGCTTCATATTCGCACTGAATTATAATAACCTTATGTGTATTTTCGTTGGAAAATATTTTTAAAGTATTGTTTAAAAATTGGTATTATTTAAAATATAATAGGTTGAATGATAAAGTGATGTAAAATTTATTTTTGTACTGCAATAGTTTCGAAAAGTATCCCGCAAAAATGCCTAAATTTTGTTTAATTGTTATCATTTAAAAAAACAATATTATAACAGCAAGTTGCACATTGCCAACTTGCGAAATAAGAATAAGTGTTAAGCTCGGTAGCTCTAGATTAAATGTTCTAGCCTGTAGAGCGCCAAAACACACACACATACAAACTTTAACATACAATGTCTCAAACAATTGAGAGTACACCTTACTTTACTCGATACATCCCACTTCCAATACAAATAACACATTAACGAGAAGTTCAAACAGGGTTTTTTTACACATAGCAATTGGTTTAATTTAAAGTAAAAAAAAAAAAAACAATCAACGAAAAGCTTCTAAATGGAAAAGTTTCAGGTGCATTTTAACTAAACATATGCAGATTTTTGCCTCAAAATATTTAAAATACACCAATGAAATTTCTGTAATATCTCGCATAGTAAAAAAATATTAGGATTTAATTGCACGTCTTTTGGCTTTTATAATGACCTCTAAACGTTGTTGTACCATTTCAACCAATTTTTGATGGTATCTGAAGATATTTTGCCCCATTCTTCTTGCAAAACGTTTTAAATGGGTTTTGCTTATAATTTTGCGTTTTTGGACAGTTATTTCTAGTGTGGTTGTCAGAATTTCAATGACATCGATCTCTGGGGACTGTGGTGGTGTATGTAACTTTTGTTTACAATGAAAAAAAGGCACCACATTTTCACGTTACGTGCAGTGAACTTGGAGTCGTTGTTTTGATGGAAAATGAAATTTCCAAAAAATAGGAAAAGGAAGTTATGAAATAAAAGTAAGAAGTATTCTCATTTGTTTGAACCACTTATACTTATTTTTAAAAGTAATATACACACATATATTTTACTTTAAAAGTAATATACACACATATATTTTACTTTAAATGTAATATACACACACATATTTTACTTTAAAAGTAATATACACACATATATTTTACTTTAAAAGTAATACGCACACATATATTTTACTTTAAAAGTAATATACGCACATATATTTTACAGAAAAAAATTGCGCAGAAATGGATTTATTGTCATTGAAAAAACTTATTTTTTAAAATCTTAAACTGTCGTATCAATCACATTTAACTGAAGATTCCAGCATTTTGTATTATTTTATATCAATTTTAAGAATTTTTTTAACTAGATTTAGAAACTACATTGAAATAGCATTATAGAAAAGCAGACGATAAAACGAATAAAATTTTTTAAACTTATCATATTACCGATTCTTTTTCATTTCTGCTATAAAGCGATAAAATTCGGATACATTTATTCAAAAAAGTATAATAACCACTCTTTCTTTATGACCAGCACAACCGTCCGTCTTAAAATTAAAAGCATTCCCCAATCCTCCGAGCGAATACATTACGCCCCGAAATCCTTATTCACTGCTGACAATAAACATAAAACAGCAGCAGCAGCAGGCAGTCCTTTGCAAAACGCTGATTCGCCAAAAATGATCCGCGTCCATTTCCAGGTAATCTGGCGAATCCATGTCCTGTTTGTTCAGAGAGCATTTGTATGTAGAGCGGACTCAGACCGCTTCAGAGCAGCTTATAAATCGCTTCTCTCTTTCAACGCCAGGGGGATATTAGCATAAAGAGTGTTTATCTGTGTTTTGAAAGAGTGTGAAATGAGTATTTGATGCTGATTTGGCAACAGCTTGATGATTGAGGAACAAGGGTTCTCCACTTAATGGTCCAGAGGCAAAAGATTTTTATTCCACTCGCTTTTATTTTATTTTTTATTTCTTTCATTCCATTTTGCGCTTTTGTCAAGAGAAATAAAGATTTGAATTTTTATGCAAGCTCTCCTCTCTCTGTTATTTTTCCATTTACTTTCGAATGTTTCCGTTGATACGGAAACGGAGAAAAGCTATGAATAAAGATGGCGAAGGTATTACATTTCTGCTTCTTTCGTTCTTTTTTTTTTTATTTGAATGCCATCTTCTCAGAAACGACATTACTGGATTTAGATAGCTATAATAAAGTATATTTAAAGATGAGAATTTTCACGAAAAGTTATTTTGAGTTGATTTTTACAAAGAAATCTGTAGGATAACCTGAATTTATTTCTTCGCTAACTGAATAAAAGCGCTTAAATTCGAAATATTTCTGCTTTTATAGAAAGTATTAAGATTAGTAGATATCTAATAAAGATTTATTGGTGTCGAAAATTCAGTTGAGTTAATCTAAACAATGATTTCTGGATTTTTTAGGAGAAAAATTGAACTAATAATATAGTATAGTGTAACATAATGGTTTTTATATGCAAAATAACTTCCTGTTTTCTTAATTTCCTCTTCATAAAATGGTGATTCATACATAATGGTTTTGTGAAGCGAAATAATTTCTTGTTTGCTTAATTTTATATTCCCAAAATGATGATAGGTAGAAAACAAAATCTGTATTGTTGACAGATCTAAACACTGAAGATAATAAGAACTGTTTTTATTCTATTTACTGCGGATAATAAAGAGCCTGCGATATTTAAAAATCTAAATATTTTGATAATAGATGAAAAATAGTTTGGATTTAAAATCTAAATATTTTGATAATGAGTGAATAAATATTGAAATGTGAAAAGATTAGTAGAATATGATGAATTTATGTCATATTTTTTATTAAAATGATTGTTTGCTATAAATGACTCCATTTTTTTCTGAACTCAATTGTAGAATTACTATTATTATCATTTTTAGAATGAGTTTTTTTTTAAATTAAAAAAAAATGTTATTTTATCTTTGAAATGTATACTAAAATTTTTTGCCCCCTTTTTTGTTTCTGTCAAAAAACATTTCCCTTTTTAAGATGTGCAAATTTGTAAAAAAGGTTATTGCAGATGGTGTTTTCAAAGTAATTTCAGTATTTTTCGGGTAGTATTATTATTATAGCTTTCCTCAGATTCGGTTTGTTGCTTTTTTTAATGTCGAATAGCAGTGTTTAGATTTCGATATTTTCATAAGAATAAATTTTTTTATATAACAACACTAATTTCTCTAACACAATCTAATTTTCTGTTATTCGTTTTAATAAGCATATATACTCATCTTTGTATCGAATTAAATAAAATTTTTAGGCTATATTAGCACTGCATAAAGAACGATGTAGGAATACAAAAATGAAACAACGTGGATTATAAATTCCATATTTGAGGAGACAAATCAAGAAACAAAGAGAGCTTTTCAGATCCTGTAGTTTATTATTAATGATTATAAATTTTTAAAAATGAAGTTTTAATTATAAATTTTGTTCCATACTGATATATTCTTACTGCTATAGATATAGATTAGTCGGTCAGGGTCTGCAATTAACTGACTTGTCTATATAAATAAAAATGTATGTCTCATATGCCTTCCTAAATCGTTCATCTGATTGCGATAAAACTTGGTCAGCTTATTGTTTACACTTACAGGATGGCTATTGGGATGGTACAATTATTTAATTAAAAAAAAAATGAATCGCAACCGTTTTTATTTACCAAGAATTAATCTCCAAATAACTCGCCGAGGAGACAATAGATTATGTAGAAATGCTAAATTTAAATTAAAGGTTAATATTTTGTCGCCATAGTTTGCAAATGTCATGCAAGTCATTCTCAGAGGTAACAACTTTATTACAGATTTCGCGAGAAAGTTTTGGGGAGATCAAACCTGTGAGTTTTATTTTTTAATTAAATTTTAGATTTTCGCAGTAACCACCAATAATATTGTCGTACAAATAATTTTGCACCATCTTAATTTTCAAAGTAATTTTAATCAGATTTTCTGAAATTAAATTTGAGAATACTTAAAGGAATATTAAACGAGTCACAAGACACAATAAATAGGTTCTTTCATTACCATTCTGAAAGAAGTTTTATAATTCTAAAAGAATACAGAAATCTAATATATAAAAATGAATATTTGTTTGTTCGTATTTTATATGCTGCAGTACCGTTCATCCAATTTCGACAAAACATTACAAACTTATTGATTGATTTCACTTAATATTATTTCTTTCGATGACAGCAACGCGTCGGATACCAGTTAGTTCTAAATAAATCAAAATCATATTAAGTGCAATTTAGTGTTTTTTCTTACTACTTTTGAGAACTTCCTGAGAAAATTTTACTAGCTTCTTATCCCTCTGCCAATACCCACGAGATTTTGCATGGATTATTTAAGTGCACGAAAATCAAAGTTCCTGCTTTTTGGAAATGTTTCATTTTGGATGAAGTTATGCCGAATATATCTTTTTTCTATTATTTATACTATTTCATGTTACTCTATAATGATAAAGGCTTTAATGTTGTAGACACAAAAAATGGTTAATATTCCCATTTTCAAAAAATAACTGGTGCAAACAAATATATTTCCACAATCCTTTTTAAAATTCTTATAAGAACTCTTAATATAGTATAATTCTCAAATAACTTATCTTAAATCAACTATGGCGGATAATATTTGCAACAAAAATAAACTGAAAAGAAAGCAAGTTAACAATTAACCACATTTTAATATCAATCAGCTATTGTTTTTAAAATTAACAAATAAGATCGTACAGAAATATAAATAAAACTGCCATAAAGAGTTCCGAATGAAAAAGAATACAAATAAAAGACATATTAAAATAAAACTCTGTAAGAACACAGGAAATTTATTGCCAAAAATCCCTATTATTTCAGACGATTTTTTGAATCTGAATTGATATCGATGTTAAAATAAAAAATAAAAAAAGATTACGAAACGTGCAAAACAATGAAACAAAACTTTCGACTTAACAAGTATTGATAACAACAAAAGAAATTCATGTTCTCTGTCTAGTGTTTTGTATTAGTACTTTTGAACTTACAACAAATAAAAAAACTGAATCTTATTTTAAGCATTGCATAAAAGATTTTCTGTAAATAAAAAATATACAAACATTAATCAAAAATGACAAATCTTGTCTGGTTTCATATTTTGTTTTTCCACTTCTAAATTAAATGCCGAGGAAGTTTATTAATGATATATTTATTGTTAATACTCTTTGTTTAGTTTAGTAGTTAGTTAAATATTTCATACATTTAAAATAAATGAAATGATGGTAAAACAAGTCAGTAAGAAAAAAAAAAGATAAAAAAAAAACAATGTTTCTAGTTTTTTTCTTTTGTTTGTTAACTTAAGAATACATAATTTTTCCGTTTATTTTGAACTCTAAGAAATGCCTTTGCAAATGAGATAAAATATAAACCAGAGCTTACACTTTACAAACATATTTTAAATCTTAGCGGAAAAACTATTTTAATAAATCAGACTACTGGAAGTTTATTAAATAATGTATATGCTTAGACACTAACAAATTATGAATAAATAAAACAAAATACATGAAGTTTTGGAACATCATATGAAATTTCGCTTTACATTAAATATTTATATTAAAATGTTCTCAGTTATAAAATTCTTCAAGGAAAGAGAAAAAGTAGAGTTGTTCTAATAATACCTTTCGAATGAATAATTTAAAATATTGGTGCTAAAGAAAACAAAATTTTTTAGGAAATTATCTTGCAACAACTTTTAAAGCTATTTTTTAATGATAGGCGTGGAATTCCGAATTCTACAATTATTATTCGCAGGTATTAAAGGTCATTTATTATTAAAATATGTTTCTTAATAATTCAGTAAGATGACGATTAAGATGGAAAAAAAAAAATCAAAATTGTTATTGAATACCAGCGGGGTGATCTCCTCAAGAAAAAATTTTGAGATGACCATCATTTCAATAACAGAGAACTCCTTACACGGCATTGGTATATAATAGTTAAGAAATATAAACTTCGCTGGAATTCAGTATTTTTTTTAATGTATTCTGTCATCCTTGGAGAGTTATTTGGCGATATGTCATTAGTATCCGAACACGAATTTGGCGCCTTTTTCTCAACTGATTAAAATCAAAATCTGACAAAAAAAAAAACAAAATTTGTCAAAATTTTGTTATGATTATAAGTACTCACTTGACAACTGTCCACTTTTAACAGCTCTTGACAAACTAGAATTAAATTATTGTTCAATTTGGCAAATCCTGTTTTCATTATGATATAGGAAATTTCAGTTTCTAAAGTTAATTATTGTTTGACAGAATTTGGAAAATATTTACTTGAGGATTAATAAATTTTCTTTCAAAATAGTCTGTAATGTCTCTCGCTCTCTCTTATATATACATATATATAATAAAATATTCAGTATAGTTACCTGAATGCTGATACTAAATTAAATTTCGTTTAGAATCGAGCAAATGTATCAACACATGTAAAGGGAAAAGATTTCATAAATAATTGCAAATTTTATAGGCGGCTGAGCATTTTTATTGCTTGTAATATTAAATTAAATTTGTCAGCATGTCACTGTAGAGCTACTATAAGAATGTTTATTGTACAAGTGTAATACTAACATATAATTTTTTTTTACTGATTCCTGGTCTCTAAAGTTAATTTGTGTAGAAATACTTGTTTCAATTTCCAGTAAATAATTTAAAGAAATGTAAGATATATAATTGATTTGACACTTCTTAATCTAAGATATAAAGCTGAAATATAACTGTTTGTATCAAGAACTCTTTCTAAACGTTGATTAATAATGGCGAAAATAAATTTATTTATGTCATTCCTTTGAAAATAGCTTTATTTACTACATTTATAATTAATTTATCTATAAGAACATTTAATTTAACAACAAAAGTTAAGTCAAATATCGGCTCATCTACTCTTATTTTTCTTCATTAATTTTATTCAACATCGTTTTCTAAATATCGACGCAGGTGCAATCTGATAGTCACGTGATCGTTTCAAATCGGTTTAAACTGGCTTTTCTTGGGAAAAAAAAATCCCGGCCTGGATAAAAAAGTTCTAGAACTAGATTGATTTTGACATGGTTAAAAATCAACGCTTCTCTAAATGTTGGTGATTGCGAAATATGAGTCATGAGAGAATTTGATGTTTTTCTGCGAGTTTGATACCATGTGACTTAAAAAAAAGAATGTTCGTACTTGATAATTTGAAATTTGCGATACTAGATTTCTATTTTGCTGATATTTTTTTTAACTAGCTATTTGATACGATCGAAAAACGTGAATTCAACTGAATAATTTCAATACAAATTACAGCGCGAGCAAATTAGTTTTTATCATATCAACTGCATATACTGCTGGAGAGTCAAAAACCGAGAATTATGACTATATCAGTGCTTCAGAATAATTTGTTTTCACCAAATCTTTTAAAAGTATAATAATTTTTGCAAATATAAATAAAAACGATAACTACGAACCGAAAAGCACTAGATAAATAAAATTCGGCCCACAGATTTAACAGTTCTAGCCGAATTCTGATTTAATTCTAACAAGGAATTGACTGTCTGCGGTCTATATTTTCAGAAAATGTGAAAGCAATAATTCGAAAATGCAGTGAATTAAATATATCGAGTTTGGTATGAGAATTTGTGACGGCAAGTGCAGTTTTGTGTCAAATTTTTGTTTTAATCGTTGTAGGAAATATGCGCCTAAAACGCAAATTCGATTTTCGAATACTATTAACGCATGCCAGAGATTAATCGACGTCAGAAACGCCCAGTATCACTTGATAGATTCGATTAAAATGCTGAATTCAAGCCAAATGGTAATATCACTTCATTATTGTATACCTGGGCCAGGTGAGGCATTTTTTGGCACGACAAATTTATTAGAGAGTATGCAAGAAAGTTTTACGAAGACCACTTCCATGGATTTTCGTTCTTCGATTTCATAGATAAGTTGGACAAACCTTACAACATCCTTCAAAGAATTGTTTTTACTAGCTTGCACAGAATATGTTTTTATGAGACAATTTTTATTAATACGATTTTTATTTTCTCATTTACGATATGCAAAAAGAAAAAAACCCTTCCTATTCTAAGGATTCTGCAATTGTAGCTTTGCGTACCTGCGCAGTCAGTTTAGTGTCCAGCTAGGAAGTTTTACATTGATTATAGTTTCAGAAGATTTTGAATGTATGTCGGCCCAATCCTCTATTGACCACACACTTGGCAATCCTCAGGAAATCACCAATGACAGCAGAGAAGCAAAATATTTTAGATTACCTGAGCATATGGTGCTAGAACCAAAGGGTGTACCATGCCGAAAGGAAGTCGTACTTCATTTCTCTGTGAGGAATACCGCAGTTTCTTTATCTCTTTTCTTCTTAGTCAGTCTAGTGCGGTGAGTTTCGTGCTACAGATACCGTTTTAACGCTTTTTATTGCTTTTTTGGTATGGAGAATATTTTTCATTAAAAAAAGTATTGTTGCCATTTGAAATTTTTTTAAATATTACTTTTGGAATGGTAACTGCTGAGTTTAAATGGTGTATTTCACATGATTCTTCAGCGCAAACCTTAAAAAATTTTGAGCCAAATTTTTGTTACATTCTTGTGTATGCTATGATAGTTACAGTCGCATATATCGGGATAAATTTCCTTATAATCACTCAGTATTGGAGTTATAATCTATACTTATAATAAAGCTCAATGTGTGTGTGTGTGTGCGTGTGTTGGCGCTCTACAGGCCAGACCGTTGGACCTACAGTTACCAAATTTGGTACATGTATACCTTGGAGGTCGATAATGTGCACCTCGGAGCCCTTTTTTGAATTTTTAATTAGAATTTGAATTAATTAAAATTTAAGCGAAATTTCGACGTTTCTCCGCTATAACTTCCGAAAATATGATCGCATAAACATGATTTTTACATCAATTTGCAGATTAAAAAATTAGCTTTCTAACGGTATCAGTGTTTTAATGTACAACTTACGCTTCTATTTCTAAGGAATTTTTAAAGAAATATTTTAACCATGTTTTTTAGCACGTGACTAGATAAAATAAAAGAATGCCGGAAGTTCAAATAAAAAAAATTATCGCAATGCAACTTTCAGCACGTGACTGGATAAAATAAAAGAAATATAAAATGTGATATTTTCTTTAAAAAATAAATGCAAAGCAAAGGTTTTTACAATCGTTTGCAATATCTATATGATTAACTCAATAAATCTTCTTTGTTTACGGTAAACCTGATTGAATTTAGACAGGATATGCATTGAAATCCCGACTTAATGGCATATTTATGTAATCGTTTGCAATATCTGTATCATAAATTTAATACTCTTTTTCCCTTTCTCGCTTTCTTTAAAAAAACATATTTAATGTTTTAGCAACATCATCGATTTTTTTAAATATTTTGGAAGCATAACCGATGGTTAAAACTGACTGATTTATAAAATTAAAGAATATTATTAGGAAAAAGTGTACTTTTAGAACTTTCCGTCCATCATCTTAAAGAAAATATTAATTTCAGGTCAATCAATGCCCGGAATTACTTCAAGGCTAATGAATATGTGATTTAATTGAAAATTTTAGAACGCTTTACTCATGGCGAACCAGCTGGTCGCCAAAGGCGACTAGTATACAAATAAAAGAAATTGCGTGTTCATAAAGTCAATAAAAAATAAATCAAACCTAAAAGACGGCGTCCTGGCATAGGGATAACACGTCTTCCCCATGATCTGGGCGTCCCGAGTTCGAGTACGGGTTCGGACACGGTTGTACTTTATCTGTATTCTATCTGTGAGGCTTATGAATGTCCCCCCGCCTTGCAAAAAGGGGTTGTGCAAGCGAATGTGTGTCATCTTCATATGAGCTAGAAGTCAGACTTTTGCCTTCTAAATACCCAGGAAACTTTGCCCTCAGAAGCTAATTCACACCCTTTCCGTGGAAACACAGACAGGACATCATCAAACTTATATGAAACATTAACATGTTAAATGTAAGTTGAAATGGGAAATTAAATTACTAATTTTAAAGACTGTCTGAGTAGGTAAAATGTTTAAATCCGTGATTGAGTTTTTTAGATTTTCTTGATGAAAGTCTAAAATTTGATAAAATGAAACAAATTTAGTTGACATAACAAATTTCTTTGTTCTTGCTCAAAGCGTCTAGAGTTATTGTATACTCAGACAGACAACCAGGCATAATTCTAAAAATATTCTTTTTGAAAATTCCGAAGCGTGCGGAATATTTAGAAACTAAATATAATAATATTTTAAACAAATAATATTTTAACAAATATTTAATTATCTATATTTATAATAAAGCTCAAAGTGTGTGTGTGTTGGCGCTCTACAGGTCAGACCGTTGGACCTACAGCTACCAAATTTGGTACATGTATATATTGGAGGTCGGGAATGTGCACCTCGGAGTCCCTTTTTCTAATTTTTAATTAAAATTTGAATTAATTAAAAAGTTAAGCGAAATTTCTACTTTTTCTACTTTTGTCATAACTTCCGAAAACATTATCGCACAAAGATGATTTTTACATCAAATTAAAGACAAAAAAATTAGGTTTTTAATAGTACCAGTATTTAGATAAAATAAACTTTATCTGCAGGAGCACGTAACGTAATTTCTTGTGACTTTCACAATATTATAATTAAATAAACCAGCTTTATATAAGAAAAGCATGGTTTGATTATATATATATATATATATATATATTCAATTCAAGGTTCAACGGCTAATTTTTAAAACTTTAATAATAGAAATGCATCTATAAAAAGGGTCTAAATGATGTAAATAACTACGTAGTATGTAACATGAGTCTATAAATGCTTCAAAAAATGAAGAATGTTTAACTTTAAAATAAAAAGAGATAAACTTCCATCAACTGAGTTTCTAAAACTGACTGATTTTTGAATATTTGGAGATCACTATTCAATAAAAAAGGGTAATTTAAACTACTTCATCGACAATTCCAAAGATAATACCCCAATCAATGTGAGGATTTATCAGGACTGATCGGCCTAAGAATGAAAATGCAAAATGTTTCATACATTTCTCTTCAATACTTCATAAGTCGATCAAATTTGATACCAGAAGATAGAAATCTTCATTCATTGATTTGAAAGTGGAAGTGTTTAGAATATTTCATAGAATGATTTCCTTATATCTGAAAGATGTATAAAATTTAGACAATAATTTTTATAAATGTTTATTGACAAAAATAAAATATTATTATTCGCATCACTTAATCTTTTTGAAAGTTAAACTAAAACTAGAATTTTATGATGAATCTAAGTAATTTTTGTTGAATAATTCCTGAAATATTGCATAAATTATTGTAATTATTCAGTAGTTAACATAATGATTCCTTTTTATTTATATTTTTTTTAAAAATGCTTAGTTTCGGTTAAATAATGTTTTTATATCAGTTTGCAGTTTTATCAGTTCCACTTTAATTTAAAGTTGAAATTTTGCTAGAGCTGACAGATAATTAGAAAGACATATAGTACATTACAGGCTTAAGGCCTTTGTAACTGCATGAGTGAATTATATGACTATCAAAATTTGAACAATATTTTGATATAGTAGCTCTTAAAAGACAAGTTTCAAAAAGTATTTAATTGGCAATGGCGTTACATAAAGTATTTAACAAATAATTTTAAACAGCAGCAAGATTGACGAGCCAGCTGGTCGCCAAAGGTGATCAGTTACTGATATTCAAACAATTAATATTTAATAATATTTTAAACAAATACAATACCTTTCCTTTAGGTATTTGTTTTTCGAAAAAACAAAGAAATTTTGCACAAATTTCTTTTAAATCAATACTAAAAGTTTATTATGCAAAAATTAATTTACAAGAATTTTTTTTCTTTTTTAGGTAACTTGTTTTTGGAAAAACCAATTTTATAGAAATTAAAGAATAAAATTTAAATAGCCTTTTAAAAATCAGAAACATCATAATACGATTTCGAAACTGTCAATTCGGAAACTAACCGAAACATCTTGGCAACCTTTTCTTAAAGATTGCCAAGATGTTTCGGTTTATCCTTTTATAATTTCCTTGCATATAACTTCCCTGCATCCTTTTATAATTCAAAAGCAACTAAATAAAAATATTTGTCTCCGAACATCTCAAGAAGCTCTCAGACCACTTAAAACAAACTCTCCATCCTATTTAAAGATTAGCAGCTGAATGCGCGGATCCGCATTAAAAATTCAGCCCAATGTCAGAGGAGTCGAACACTTTTTCTTTCCCACTTAGTTTGGGGATCAGAGAAAAACAACCTACCTGAAAAGAAGAGCTGGAGTCAAATCCAGATGCCGAGCTGTCGCACACTGAGAGAGCAGAAATAAAATAAGTTTGAAGGCTCTCAAGGGAAAATCCCGCTCAAAACTTTTATGCGGCAATCTTTTTATGCCACTTTTGAAGAATTTTTTCTGTTAAATCAGTTTTAAATACTCTAATATAGCCTAGAATATTGAAAATAGTCTTTTACCTTAAACATTTTTAATATTAGAAAATTGTTGGTTTAAAATTCGGTATGTAATCGATACATATTTTATATATAAGCTTGAAAATAATATAAAATCTAAGCTTACATCATTTCCTTTCCGCAGTGACTGAATTTTATGGAATCAATTATTGCTCGAGTGGAATATATTGATTGATCCAACACTAAATTGATTTTTTAAATAAATATTTTGTGTGCATTTCAATATGATCCAGCTAAGGTCATTTCGTCGGAACTTTTAAACATAATCCAGAATCGATATGTTATCGGATCTCTTAAAGATTTTGGATTTTGGGTAAAGCCGTGAACCTTATGAGTGCTCAGATTTTTATTTTCAGAATCCTGAAGTGTTCTATGATTCAGTAAATAAGAAGAAAAAACTAAGTGTGTGTTTTAGAAAATTTTACTCCAAACTGATTAAAACTAAATTTAATAAATAAAAAAACCCTGCAATTTTGTTTTTGTGACTTTCCAAGCCCGCTGAAAATTATCTATCATTGATTTAGGCCAAGTTTAGTTTAGTTTAGTAATATTAACTTCCCGTTTAAAGCAACACGAGGGCTATTCTGGGACGGACCTCGTCATTTTGAACTGCGGTCAGGTGACAAGGACGACACCTGAACTGGCAACCCCCTCTCCACACCACATCAATAGGAGGACCCTTGGCCTGACAGATTTAACGCGCAAGATACCCCCTCACTCGGCGGTTCTTCGGTAGAATTGAGTCTCGAACCTGAGACCCTCCGGTGCCGAAGCCGAGACCTTACCACCAGGCCACCGCGGCACCCGATTTAAGCCGAGAGAGCATCTCTTGATTTTTCAGTAGCACCAACTACGGCCAAGAGTACGATTTAGCTACTCACGCGTCACAACTTTTTTTAGGGGGCGGATTTCATTCGTACATTTCGTTCATTCATCCACAGACGTAATTTAGATCTGGATCAGAGAATGATCGCCCTGAATTAGTACCCCAAGTGGTATTACTCTCAACATGAAGAACTTTGTGACCACGACAGATTTATACGCGAGATAGTCACCCCACAGACGGAGATTCTTCGGCCGGGATGTGAGTCCGACGCCTATCTCGGCCATTACTGCAATTTAAAAAAGAATATATGTAGCATGAGCCCGTATGCTGCTCTGTCTCTCCCTCATCATCAGATGATAGTAGTGTTCCAATTAGACGAGGAAGCATGCAAGTGATGCATACAGGAGTAAGGATGCGCTTGGAGCGAAAAGTGTGATCTCAAAGCCGATTGTTGTTGTTTATTCGGTTTTATTGGCGCAAGAGCCATATTTTGGTTAAACTGAGCCAGTGTCAAAGCTGAAGGAGTGCATTATTCAGAAATCCTATTTTCAAGACTTCATTAATAATAGACATTCCATGCCAGCATAAAAGGTAATCAGCCCTGTACAATTTATGTTTTTCTTCATGTTCGTGTAGTCCTTTTTCTGTCCTTTAAATTGTAAGAAATACAAATGTTTAGTCTTCTTTTGATTGAGAACACCCCATTTAATACGCCCCTACATATGATGATGATGATAAAGCCGTGTCCGTGTTAACATGGAAAGGGGGTGCAATGGCTTCTGAGGGAAAGTCATATCACTGACCACCGACCCGTCACTAAGGCAAGCGGATTAATCACGCAAGACTGAATGACCGAACCGCCGCAACAGCAACATTGGCAGGAACTATGGTGAGTCCTAAGCGCCATCACCGATCACGGTACAACCCTTCACGTAGGGAGTACGTCGAGCCGTCGATGGGAGGGCCAGATCCCCCACATTTTATTATGCCCAGCGGGTTGGCGAGATCCAACCACCATACCGGAAGCATCTCATCCTCATTTCGAGGTGCTCCCCCGGGGGTTGGCTTCTGAGGGTAAAGACCCCTGAACACCCGAAGGCAGAAATATGACTTCAAACTCAAATGAATATGACACACACATACATTTGCTTGCAACAGATTTTTACAGCGGACTCATTCATATATCTCACAGATAGAACATTACACAAGAACAACGATACTCTATCCAGGACTTGTCCCCGGGGCGCCCAGATGACGTGGAAGACACACGACCCTTAAGCCAACACGGTGACGCCCCTACATAAATTACACCTATTTTCATTTGTTGAAGTCATTGCCTTTTGAAGTTTTTTGTTAGCATGTGCCTGAATGTAAAGACCGAGAGTTAATCAGTCCTTACAAGAATTGCGAACTATTTCATCTGTAAATGCCAGAACTGTGAATCAGATTTTATTGAACTAGATAGATTTTTCTCTCTTTTGTACTGAGGTGAACCCACTTCTTAATAATTTTCATTCAAAGTTGAATAAAAGAAATATCATATACCAAACTTTACTTAAGTTTTCGTACTAGCTTGTTTACAAACATAATTTACAGATGGTCGAACAAAAATGTGTCTCTCGGACGCGAGGATGTCCGAAACAAGATTTGTCAAAATCGCGAAATCGAATGTTTCGGTGCAAAATAAAATTACAGTAAGTTCACTTTGTATAAATTTGTGCACGTGAAAGACAGAGAGTTAATCAGTCCGATCGATCTGTAACAATTATTTTATACTGACTCCCAAATTAATAAGTAATTGATATGAAATATTAGTAAGTAATTTTAAGAACAAAATTATGAGAATTAATGCAAGCAAATAAGGAATAACTTCTAAAACCCATTCTGGCGACAAATAGAGCATTTATTTCCTTTCACCACTAATAATCGCATCGCTAGCCATCATCTGGTGCAAATACCTTACCCCATTTCCGATCTTATTCCAGAACATGAACGATTCGCGGAATTTAATGCACTTAATCTTGTCTGGTGACAAAATGCTCTCTCGCGCCATGGAATGGAAAATAAACTGGCTGGCTCTCGCCAATATCTTCCATCTCTCAACCCGGCCGAGACTTATAAGACATCAATATAAGGTTATGTACAACAATAAACAGGTCCTTACGGTTCATGGATTTGAGCCACATTCTCGTAATGCAGAGAAAGAGCGGTAGTTTCCCGTGTTGGTTTTATTTTAAGCGGGGAATTTTCATGGCTATGTGTTTTGGCGCGGATGCCCATAAACGGGTGCTTCCTTTGGCGAGCGAGATATTTGTTGGCGATAAGAGGGCTCGGTGCATTATGGGTGGACTGTGAAAAGTATTTCTGGGATATGTTGTGTCGTTTTGTGATGAAATGATGTTATGGGGTTTTATGGCTGGATTAATGATGGCAACTTGGCGAGGTTCTTTGGGGGACTCATAACTGGAAACACCGAGGGAAAGAGCAGAGATTCCGTTGCATTTGGCCGACAAGTATTTGGATTCATTCACTTTATATGATGGTGAATGTTTTTTGCTTATACTATTGTTGCTCTAAACGGATCTAATAAATTCGTTCCTCATATTTAATGACAGTTACTTCTAACAATGCCTTAAGGCCGAAAGTAAAATCAGTGATCCTCAAGTTGAGAGATGTAACCACTTGTTATGGAACAGATTAGGGGGTAAATTACAACCGTTTTTATTGATCCATAACATATTGTATCATGTGAATTTCTTTCCTTGCTAGAAATTACAGAAGAAAAAAATTGTCTGGTATCTTCGAAGTTTACAAGAAAAATAACCAGAGGGAGTAATCACCCAAGAAATTTCTGTCATGTTCTTTGATAAATTTTTTTAAACCAGAAAATGTCTTGCATAGCACTGGCTTGCAATAGTTAGGAAATATTAACTTTTAGAATGAGTTTAGCATTTTTGCAGAATTTATCGCGAATTATCTTTAGCGAATTATTTGGCTTAAGCGTAATGAATCTTTAGCTAAAGTGTAAGCAGATAGACAGCCAGACAAAATTCAAAATAATCCATTTTCCAGATTCAGAGAATTCTAAAATTGGAAGAATGATAACAAAATCAAAGCTGTATTTTTAGCAATTACAATACATTTACATTGTAAATTTGATATTAGAGAAACTAAAAAGAATATACAAAAATTATTTTTAAATAAATACTGAAAATGTACAATGCCAAAATTCATTTATAATAAAGAATTCAATATTAGATAACTGGTTTTTGGAAAAATAAAGTTAAAATTTACAAAAAAAAAGGTAATGTTTAAACTGGCTTTTAGAAACCAGGAACTTCATAATAAGATTTCGTAACCGTCAATTCCAAAACTAATCGAAACATCTTGGCAATCTTTAAGTACCTGGATCCTTTTATAATTCAAAAGCAACTAAATAAAAATATTTGTCTTCGAAAGTCTCAAGAAGCTCTCAGACCACTTAAAACAAACTCTCCATGCTATTTAACGATAAGCAGCTGAATGCGCCTATCCTCATTAAAAATTCAGACTGATGTCAGAGGAGTCGAATACTTTTTCTTTCCCACTTAGTTTGGGGATCAGAGAAAAACAACCTGCCTGAAAAGAAGAGCTGGAGTCAAATCCAGATGCCGAGCTGTCGCACCCTGAGAGAGCAGAAAGAAAATAAGTTTGAAGGCTCTGAAGGGAAAATCACGCTCAAAACTTTTATGCGGCAATCTTTTTATGCTACTTTTGAAGACCTTTTTCTGTTAATTCCGTTTTTAATGCAATAATATAAGCAAGAATTTGAAAAAATTCTTTTACCTCATAATTTTTAATAGAAGTCAATTTTCTGATTTAATGTGTGAATATCAATAATTTGATTATTTTTTTGGCATTTAAGCCGTAAAGTGAATTAAAACTAATCATTAATGATATCTTGTTTGCAGAAACTAAATTTAAATTAGACAATTAGCGTTTCCGTGTATGTTAACTTGTTCTACAGGAAATTAATTTTGATACACATTTCAAGAAGAACCAGCAGAATATGTCTGATACAACATTCTTACTTAATCCTTAGTTGAAACTTTATTGGCCTTCATAAAAAAATATAGATTTTTGCCAAGGCTGTGAAAGCCAAGAGTGCTCATATTCTTATTTTCGTACTAAAGAGTTTTATGCTTCATTATATAAGAAAAAACCAACAAAAGAACAATGCATTTTCAAAATTTTTTTTCAATTCATTGAAAAGAAATTTTTAGAAAATTACAATTTTATTAATATATTATTCCAAATTTATTTGTCTTACCTTAAATAATTTTATACCAAATTTATTTATTATATTTGTCTATGTTGTAAAGTTGATAGTTTGTCTGTTTATGAATGTGTTGACAGACAGACAATCCAACCTTTCATTAAATGTGATCGGTTCGAATTTTAAATGACAGTACTGGGAATTAAATTTTTTTTCGAACTAGAATTTTACATTCTCTTTAGTTGTCGTTTTCTTTCGTAGTAGGATAAATATATATTTTCAAATTAATATATTTATTCCATAGATTTCTTTAAGGCCTGATAGAAATCTATAAAAATTTGTGAAAATACCACAAACAAAATTTCATGAGTTTTTTGCGCTCAAGACATAAGAAATTTTCAGAGATAATCATATAATATGTCTTTTAGACTAGAGAATTCCCAAAAAAAGATTTCTTAAAATCACGAAATTGAGTGTTTTAACGACTATAGTAAGTTCTCGTTTTAAAATTAGTACATTAACTGATCCAAGACTGATCTGCTATAAATATTTTATTATATTTCCCCAAATTAGCTAGTTCGAAGAGTAAAATTGTAATAAGGAATGCAAATAAAAGATTTATAAAACTCATTCTGGCAACAATATAACATTTATTTCCTTTCACCACTAATAATCGCATCGCCAATCATCATCTGGTGCAAATACTTTACCCCATTTCCGATCTTATTCCAGAACATGAACGATTCGCGGAATCTAACGCTCTTAATCTTGTCTGGTGACAAAATCCTCTCTCGCGCCATGGAATGGAAAATAAACTGGCTGTCTCTCGCCAATATCTTCCATCTCTCAACCCGGCCGAGACTTATAAGACATCAATACAAGATTATGTACAACAATAAACAGGTCCTTACGGTTCATGGATTTGCGCCACATTCTCGTAATGCAGAGAAAGCGCGGTAGTTTCGCGTGTTGGTTTTATTTTAAGCGGGGAATTTTCATGACGATGCGTTTTGGCGCGGATGCTCATAAACGGGTGCTTTCCTTGGCGAGCGAGATATTTGTTGGCGATAAGAGGGCTCGGTGCATTATGGGTGAACTGTAAAAAGTATTTCTGGGATATGTTGCGTCGTTTTGTGATGAAATGATGTTATGGGGTTTTATAGCGGGATTAAAGATGCACTTTGGCGAGGTTCTTTGGGGGACACATAACTGGAAACACTGAGGGAAAGAGCAGAGATTCCATTGCATTTGGCTGACAAGTATTCGGATTCATTAACTTTATATGATGGTGAATGTTTTTTGCTTAATCTCTTGTTGTACGAAACGAACCCAATAAATTCGTTTTTCATATTTAATTACAGTTACCTCTAACAATGCCTTTAACTCGAAAGTAAAATCAGTGATCCTCAAATAGAGAGATTTAACCACTTGTTATGGAAAAGATCAATGGAGTGGATCAATCACTTGTTATATGAACGATTGAAGGTTATGTTTAGTAGTCAAATCATTTTCATTGTTTCACAAAATATTGAATCGCGTTATTTTTTTCATTCTGGAAAGCTACAGAAGAAGAATTCTTTTTAATATTTGCGAAATTCACTAGATGATTGACCAGAGAAAGAAACATTTCTCACACATTCTTTGATAATTGTATTATACCAGAAATCCTTCTGTATGAAACTGGCTAGCTATCCTAACGAAATATTATTTTTAACATGAACTTGGCCTTTTGATTAAATTTAGCATGTCGTCTTTGGCGATTTAGCCCTGGAATGTGGTTTATAACATTTGTATAAATCTGTAAGATCCCTTTTCACCAATTACGAAATCAATTTCTGAAAAAGCTACACTTGTAGCATCAAAATCTCATATTGAATTTAATATATTTAGCTCACTGCATTTTTGAACTATCGCGTTTATATATTTTTGAAATTTTACATCAACAGATGGCTCAACCTCTCCTTGAAATTTGACTCAAAATTTTATAGATGTTTAAACTATAGATTCAAATGTATATGCCGAATTTCATCCATTTAGCTCTTTTCATTTTCTAGCTATCATGTTATTTGAGTAGCCGTACAGATAGATTTCCTCAGCACACATTTTGCTCAAAATTTGATAGAATTCTACAAATTTGGTACAGAGACCATATATGAAATTTCATCCATCTAATTTAAAGCATTGCACAGATTGTGCTCAAAATTTGATAGAAATCTACAAATTTGGTCCAAAGACCACAAATCAAATTTCATTCATCTAATTTAAAGCATTGCACAGATTGTGCTCA
>JAPMOQ010039287.1:401433-422469 GCA_026543055.1 Argiope trifasciata
ATCAAATTTCATTCATCTAATTTAAAGCATTGCACAGATTGTGCTCAAAATTTGATAGAAATCTACAAATTTGTTCCAGAGACCACATATCAAATTTCATTCATCTAATTTAAAGCATTGCACATATTTTGCTCAAAATTTGATAGAAATCTACAAATTTGTTCCAGAGACCACATATCAAATTTCATTCATCTAATTTAAAGCTTTGCACAGATTGTGCTCAAAATTTGATAGAAATCCACAAATTTGGTCCAGAGACCACATATCAAATTTCATTCATCTAATTTAAAGCATTGCACATATTTTGCTCAAAATTTGATAGAAATCTACAAATTTGGTCCAGAGACCACATATCAAATTTCATTCATCTAATTTAAAGCATTGCACAGATTGTGCTCAAAATTTGATATAATTCTACAAATTCGGTCCTGAGACCACATTTCAAATTTCATCCATCTAATTTAAAGCATTGCACAAATTTTGCTCAAAATTTGATATAAATCTACAAATTTGGTCCTGAGACCACATTTCAAATTTCATCCATCTAATTTAAAGCATTGCACAAATTTTGCTCAAAATTTGATAGAAATCTACAAATTTTGTACAGAAACCATTATCAAATTTCCTCCATCTAATTTAAAGCATTATGGTGCTATGTTCGACACAAACAGCCATTTTCCAAAAATGTTTTTTTTGAACTCATTGAGGTCTAAAACGTGAAGATATGTCAAAATCATGAGTTTCCATTTTTCGATGACTACTATACTTTCTCTACTATTCTTTCTCTAAAAGTGCCTAAACATTTCGGTATTTCTGCCAAACTTTCTCCAGCTAGATAAGTTTTTGCAATTTTCTCTCATTGAAAATCTCAAAAGTCCGACATTTTACACTTTTTTAAAAAAATCAATGAATTACAGAACTTCAATAAAGCTAACATTTATAACCAGAAATACATACATTGTTATTTATATACAGTAAAAGTTCCTTATTCGGTATATGTTCCATAAATATGCCACGAATACGGAATGGTAATTTATATGGGATTATAGGGGATATGTTCCTAGGTGACAAAATATATATATAAAAATCAATTTAATTGAAGTTTTTGGACATTTTGATTAATTATCTTAAGGCTTAGGCAATGTTTTGAAGAATTTTGTCATTTTCTCTTGCTTGGCAGTTTTTAAAAGCTCCTTCCATTCTGACTGATACGCAGCAGTCGCATTAGCAATTTGCCTCTTAAAAATAAGATTTCGTTCCATAGACGGATAAATGCTCATAAAGAAATCGCAAAGCTTATAACCATTCTTAAACTTTTACTAAGATTTTCCAATGAAATGCCACGTTTCCAGTGCTTGTGGAAGCCTCTTCTTCAATAGACTGTGAATTTTTAACATTTCCTCCAAGTCAGTATCAGTCAGATCTTTATCTTGCGATTGAAGCAATTCCTGAATGTCACTAGATTCTATCTGTTCGAACCCATCTCGTCCTATTCCATTCGCGATTTCGGCTATGTTTGCAGTTTGCATTTAACAACATGCTTTAGACAAAGTAGTAATAAGATCTATTTTACTTTTTTATTATTCCATTTGACGGCATTTACAAAAGATATTGGGTTGGAATCCTTTTATTCTGATGTATGTACTTATTCGATCCGCGAATAAAGAAATGCTTAGCCGCGAATATAGGAATTGGGTCGCATTTCTTTTATCCGCGAATAGTGAAAACGCGAATAAGGAGCTTTTACTGTATTGAAAAAAACTGGTAGCTGTTATTATATTTTAAGGTATCCGACTACGTTAAAAATACTGGTTATCTATCACATTGGCGAATATTTTTTTATTGTTATTTCTTCTAGGTTAGACATTCCTATTTCTAAAACAGTTTAAATTTTTTAGGAAAACGAAGGCCTTACCAATCATCCAGGTTCACATATTTTTCTGCTAAAATTTGTCTTTAACAACAAATTTTTCAAAACTTTAATTTTCATAAAAATTTTCCACCATTAACGAGATATCAGAAACTAATAGAGGTATTTACATAAAAATTTCAGAGTGTATTTTAAAGAATATGGGCGATGAAATGAACCAAAAATTTTATTCTTGGTAAAACACGTTTTCCTTTATAGGTGTTTTTAGAAAATTTAAGAGGTGAATTTATGGAAAAAATACATACAGTGGGTAAAAAAAGTTTCCGTACGGTCACTAAATTTAAGAATAAATGAGCATAATTTGTAAAGTATTGCATTTTTTCTTTAAATACTGTTTATATGTGTTTGGTATAAGTCTATATAAAGAGATTTTTGTAAATTTTCATTTTTAAAAAACGAGAAAAGCATATTATTTGCAATATCTAAGGTAAATTAAAAATTGCCTTGCAAAAAAAGTTTCCGTACGCTTTATGCGAATTCTCTCTGAAGTGTTTAAAACAGGCCCGCAGTAAATCTTTGAAGTCAGAAAATTAATCACTGATAAGAAAACAACATTTTGACAGTTGTTGAGTTTAAATTTGTTCTTGATCGTCTCAAAATGGAAGTTCCCAGAGCTATTCGGGAATTAGTGATTAAATTGCGAAATGATGGATTATCCATGAAAAGGATTAGTGAAAGGATTAAAAAATCGAAGTCTACTGTGCAATGTATCATTGAAAGATATCGTAAATTTCATTCACTTGAGGATAGAGATCGATCCGGGAGGCCGTCAAAATTAAATTGCGTGCATAAAAGAAACATCTTACGCCAAGTTCAAGAAAATCCACGAATTAGTGCACCGAAGTTGGCAGCTGATTTAATGGTTGGTTACAACATTAAAGCCTCAACTCAAACCGTGAGAAATGTCATTAAAAAAAGTGGTTATCATGGACGTGCTGCCCGGAAGAAACCCTATATAAGTTTGTACAACAGGAAAAAGCGCCTCGAGTTTGCAAAGAAGCATGTAAGCAAGCCATTATCTTTTGGGGAATCCAGTCTTTTTAGCGATGAATCAAAATTTAACATTCATGGGTCAGATGGCCGAGTTATGGTGCGGAGAAAACCAAATGAACAAATGCTAACTAAGAATTTATGCGGAACTGTGAAGCACGGTGGTGGCGATGTTATGTTGTGGGGGTGTATGAGTGCTTCTGGAGTAGGAAATTGCAGTTCATCGAGGGAAATGTGGATTGATATGGATATCTGGATATTCTTAAACAAAATGTGTTATCCAGTGCAGAGAAACTATCTCTTGGAACTGGATTAACTTTTCAGCAGGACAACGATCCTAAACACACCTCTAAGATTTGCAAAGAGTGGTGCCTTTACCATGTTAAACAACAACTTCATAGCCCTCCCCAGTCACCCGATTTAAACCCCATTGAACATTTGTGGGAAGAAATTGGCCGACAACTTAAAAAATATGACATAAAAGACAAAGTTGAGCTCAAAAGTGCCATTAGTAGTATTTGATGTAATATTTCTCCAGAAACAACAAAAAAAACTTGTAGGGGTAATGCCTCAACGTCTAAAAGAGGTGATAAAGGCCAAAAGAGGGCCCACTGATCATTAAATGTATATTTGTTAAATGTATTTTGCATTTTTGTAAACTTTTTTCGTGTGCTAGGGCACCGTACGGAGACTTTTTTGTTCCATGTTTACGGCATATTTTGAGTTTTTAAGATTTATTATTTAATTTTGTCAGTATTATCAACCTTTTAATGTGAATAAATATTAAATAATATTAGTTTTAACTCATTTTTAAGTTTTCATTTTTATCATTATGAATTTTGTGTGACAAATTAAACTTTGATTTGCATTCGTATCTGCGTACGGAAACTTTTTTTACCCACTGTATGTGCGTATATTTTTACTCATAACTTCTTTGCATTTGAAAATTTTTCTTAGATTTTGGTTCATTTCATTCATCATTATATTTTATAACTTTGCGTACAAAGAAAAATAGGATTGCTGTATTACAATTTTGTGTGGTGTAATAACCGTTTAGGTTAAATTCCATTAAAATTTGCTATAAATTTCCGTATTTCTCAAAATATATTTTCAAATAATTGCGTTGTATTTATAGTATTTTGTATTATAATTGGCAATGTATCTAAAAACCGTAGTTTTAAATTGTTTTTAAAAAGTCCAATTTTACTTCGTCAGATACCTTAATGCTTACGAAGCTCATTTAAAGATGTCACTTTTATGACAGGTGTGCTCATTATTTTTATAACCACCTGCATGTGACTATGCCATTAGGCTTCTCATTTCTTACTAAGCCTAACAGAGGTATAAAGCTACTATTTATTTTTAGATTTTCGGATTAACAAAATTGCAATTTCTAGAATTGCTAAGTTCTTAATGTGAAATAAAGATATTGGAAACAAAATAGATAAATTTGTAATCCGAGAAACGATTATTTCATTGTTCCGTGATAAAATAATAAAAGAAAGAAAAATGTTTAATTTAGCGAACAAACCTTAACAGATTGCATTGAGATCAATTAAGAAAATATTTGCATAATTGATTTCGAAGGAACATATTTACCGATTTTAATCATTGAATCTGACGAATAATATCAAAAATGGTGTAAGTACAGTTCTGTAAAATATCGGATGATTCTATCGTATTTTTTGGCATAGTGTAAAAATGATAATATATACCGCGATTATAGAAATAAATGAATTATTTTTAAAAGCATCTGCTGAAACCGACTAAAAAAGTTCACGTGTATTGAAGGTCACAAAACAGAAAGCTATATGGTCAATCCATTCGATTGAACTAAGAATAGAATAGGAATGATCAAATGTACATCACTTACAGTCTCGCAGACCGTTATGTCCTCAGTTAAAATTTAATTAAGACAAATAATAACTTGAAAAATAATAATATTATCATTTTTACACTATTTACTATCGTCTGCTGTTGTGAAACGTCATTTCACAACAGCAGACGATAATTTTAATCTGTGCAAATAATAATAAAAATAATTTTAAAAAAATGAAACGATTTATTGTATACACACAATAAATTAAAAAAATTGTAAATAATAATTTAAACTTTATGCAAATATTAAAGCATTAATCTGTAATATAAATTCGTAAAATACATTTTGCTATGCAGTGTTTCGTTCTTTTTATATGGGGAACAAAATTTACAAATATAAATTCGTAACAATTTCCTATTTTTATTATTTATTCTTAGCTGAAGAATTAATTTCAATAAGTTTAAGAATAAATGAAAATAGTAAAATTTGATAATGATAGTTAAAGTAATGATAACTGGCTATTACTAGAGTAGTAAAAATTTAAAATCTTCGTTATCCTGGAATTCTCTATCATCAAACTAATATATTTTTAAAATGTCTTGAAAAATAAATATTGGCTGATACTTAAGCTACGAATAGCTATTACAGTAACTGCTAAATAATGCATCATGTTTACCAGTTTTAGTTTTCAAAAAGTATTAAAAACCAATGCTTGCATTGCATAAAAAAAGTATATTACGTCACATATTTTTTAAAGTGGAAATCTCATTAATTAAGATAAATTCAACAAATTTTATTTTTTGTATTATTGCTTTTTTGTTTTGAGTTAGAAATCGGGCTGAATAAGACAGTAAAATATTTTAATTACACTCTCGAAATAAATTTATTTTGCTGTTAAACTAAGAACATATTAAAATAAGAAGAAATTTTATGGATAATAAACTAATCAGTTTTCGTTTTTATAAAAATTTCTTGGAGAATATATTTATTGCTAGCATTCTATTTATAATGCTGATTCAAATATCAACTTTTAATTTTCTGCAATCATTCTTTACTAATGCAAATTGTTACGGATTCCATTATTTCTTGTAAATTCATCGAGTTCGTTTGTATAGTATGAAAAAAATATATAGTGTGATTGAATATTATATAGTTTGTAAAGTGTGATTGTTTTCACACTATAGGCTTTATAGTGGGATTGTTTTCACACTATAAGCTGTATAGTGGGATTGTTTTCACAGTATAGGCTGTGTAGTGTGAAAACAATATATAGTGTGATTGAACAATATATAGTTTGTATAGTATGATTATTTTCACACTATAGGGTGTATAGTGTGAAAACAATATATAGTGTGATCGAACAATATATAGTTTGTATAATGTGATTGTTTTCACACTATAGGGTGTATAGTGTGATCGAACCATATATAGTTTGTATAGTGTGATGGTTTTAACATTACAGAGTGTATAATATGAAAACAACCAGCAGGCCTCAGTAGAAAACAACGACGATTTTTACTTAACACGAAGGTTGATCGTCTGTCTTTTTGTATTTTCAGAAATATGTAAACTCAATACAAAAATAAAAGCAATGACTTAAATATACCAAATTTGGTGTGAACATTTCCCATAAGTGCAGTTTTCTGTCAAATTTTTATTCCAGTCGGTTCAAAAAAACATGCCTAAAACACATATTCTCTTTTTAGCTATTATCAACCGCATGCCAGGAATTAATCTCCAAATAACTCCCCAAAAATGTCATGATAAAAACAGTTAAAGGGCTAACGGTTAATATTGCGAAGCTTTTGAACGTCAGTGCCATGTAAGACGATCTCTTGGGTGGCAAATTTTTTAGAGAGTATGCCAGAAAGTTTTTGGGAAACTATTACTCTGGCTTTTAAGTTTCTTTTGTTGTGCAATTTGTAACATTTTTTTTATCAATAAGCAAAAATTAAAATTCCATCAAACTATTTAATCTTCTGCTTTTACCAGCGTTTCAATTTGAATTAGAAGTTTCTCAAAAAAAGCAACTTCTAATCTAAATTGAAACACTGGGAAAAGCAAAATTCAAGTATTTTTATTACAATTTTTATTTCTTAATATATGGACTTTTTAATTTGCAGTAGTCTGCTGTAAAATGATTCCATAAAATTAATGTTTATTAATCTTGTTAAATATAAAAATTAGAAGGCTCCAGTTCCGCAAAAAAAAAACTAACGTTTAGCAGCCTTACAAGTGTAATGGAAAAGAGAATAAGTCAGATAGCAACCTCAAGACTGAGTGATCACTTTTGTCTTGTGGTCATGCTATCTAGCTACGGACTCTAATGCTGCCATTCGATCTCTCTTATCGTCAATCTCTACATTGATAACCTAGGACGATAAATAAATAAAGAAAAACGCAACCTTCGTGTCGCTGTTTTGGCTCCCTCTACCCGAATAAAAAATGGCTAAATGAATAAAAAGGCAGTTAATAATCAGTCAATAAATTAATTCCATCAAAAGCTCACTGATAGAGTTATCTGCCAACGATTTAAGTCAAGTGAACATTTCTTATTTTTCAGCAGCTCTAATTAGGACTAAAAGTACGACTTAGCTGATTTACATGCAACGTTCGCTTGCACAACCCTTTTTTATGTGGGGAGAGGATCGATTCACATACCTCAAAAATAGAACACAGAAGAAGAACAACCATGCCTGATTCGGATCCGAACCCGGAATCCTCATATCACGGAGAAGACGCACGTTCCATATGTCGGTATCGCCGTCAAATCAAGTATTTAAGAGTCTGAATAAAGTCATCTTAATAAATGGTACTTTATAAATATAGTTTTTAATACAATGATTGCTCAACACTTAATTGTACATCTCTAATATATTATTACGTTACTTTTTCGTTAGTCGCCAATGTGAGCCAAACGCGAGTCAAGTCGCCAATTGTAGCGGATGGCAAAACAAATGTTGCCAATCTGAATAGCGCGAACAAAATCACAAAGTGTAACAACATGAAATTTGACATAATTTTGCCTTTTCTTTTGGCGATTTTTCACTTTAATTCCTGACTAACGATTATTTGACGAATTTTTATTTGCACCCTTATAACGGAAAAGTACCTAGTTCTTTCCTGGAACCCGAATAGAGAGAGAATATTCTGTAGTTATTTTAAAAAATTCCAATATTTGATAAATCTGTATTAGGATTTGACGGTTTTTAACCCAGATTTTAAAAAACCGGTTTTTGAAAGTAACTTTTTCACATTTGAAAACCGGTTTTCGGAAGGCCTGAATATCCATCTTTTTATTCTTCAATAATAATAATAATGATAATAATTTTATTGGTTGGAACAGATCGGTCTACAGCTAAACAGCTAATGACTTAGCGCGACGCAATGCTAATTTATTAACAACTGAATGTATATTTGAATTTTTCCTAAATGAGTTAAAAACTTTAAATAATGAAATAAGTATGAAATTATTATATGCAAATGAATTTATTATTATCAAATATACAAGTGAATGTATAGTTGAATACCCTCTAAATGAATTTAAAATATTTGGACACTGAAATATGTCCGAAATTATTATATGCAAGTGAATTTCTTGTAATCAATTATACAAGTAAATGTATATTTGAATATCTTCTAAATGAGTTTAAAAATTTTAAACACTGAAATAAGTTTGAAATTATCATATGCTTTAGAAGAAAGAATTCAAGAAAGATGACAAGTAGAACTAGCAACTCGTTTGCTGTATTTGCAAAAAAACATCATAAAACATTTCTAGTTCAGCGAAGAAATGTTGTGTAGACTGTTGTAAAAAATTCTAAAGTTCAGTTCAGTGTTGCAAGCAAACGGCTCGGGAAAGAAAAGAGATCATATCTTTAACACAAACATTTATTTGAGACACGTACACACACATGACGACACAATACAAATATTTGAGTTTAACTGCTTTTAAACTTTCAAAAGGGGAATCTAATAAGGAACTTATAGTTCCGCGAAAGTTTGGCTGTTTTCGCCATCGAAGTCTAAAACGAAATTCTAATGTTCTCAGGTGAGGAGTTCAATTTTTATACTGGCGAGAGCGCCATCTATAGGCTGTTTCTAAATTTTCCACACTGTCTTTAGCTTCAAAAACCGACAATATTAAGCAATCTGGAAAGATATTGTCAAGAATATTTCCACATTCTTATGTGGAAACCGATTCTGATGAAGAGCAAATCAAAGAAACTATTCATGAGAGTAAGGCTTTTATAAAAGAAGCCATGAAAAAATCAATTCTCAAGTTTTGAAGACCCTGAAGAAAAATCTACAAATCCAAAAATATTGAAAGCTGAATTTTCATTATTTGAGGCAACGAATAAAAGAGCAAAAAACTTAGATTTTATTTGATGCCACCAAAACTATAAAGCTAAACTCAGTAGCTAGTGAATGAGTATTTTCGATTTCAGGCAATATTGTATCCACAATAAGATCAAGACTTAGCCGCCGCTCAGTAGGTATTTTTCGTTTTTTAAAATCCTATTTTCTTAGGTGAAATTAAAATGAGTGAAAATAATGTAAATATTATTTGAAATTTTTGTTTAAGTTTTCATTATTTTGTGTAAGTAATATGTATATATAATCCTTAATTTTTTTAAAAAATATTTTGACGTTGATTTCGTTTTTTGTTATTTTATATTGTCTTTAATTTCGTTTTTTTTTGTTATTTTATATAAATTAACTAAAATATTTCCCCTATTCTTTTTTTGTTATTTTATATAAATTAACTAAAATATTTCCCCTATTCTTTTTTTGTTATTTTATATAAATTAAGTAAAATGTTTCCCCTATTCTTTTTTTGTTATTTTATATAAATTAACTAAAATATTTCCCCTATTCTTTTTTTGTTATTTTATATAAATTAAGTAAAATGTTTCCCCTATTCTTTTTTTGAACAAAAATTCAAAACCCGGCTAAAACTGATTTTGGAAATATTGAATTCGGAAACCGATTTTTCAAAAAGTCGGTTTTTGTATAAACCCCATCTATATCGTGTTTATCGTATATCGTTTTTAACCCTATCTATACGATAGTGTTTATCGTATAACGTTTTCAACCCTATCTATACGATAGTGTTTATCGTATATCGTTTTTAACCCTATCTATACGATAATGTTTATCGTATAACGTTTTCAACCCTATCTATACGATAGTTTATTGCATATCGTTTTATACCCTATCTATACGATAGTGTTTATCGCTTATCGTATCGTTTTTAACCCTATCTATACGATTGTTTAATCAGATTTTGCGATGCCTAATCTATACGATCTAGGTATTATAAAATCCGATACAACAAGCAACTTTTCCTTATTTCCTTCTTGGTGAAAACGACAAATCCATAAATGAACGAGAAAGACAAAATAATCATAATATATGATTTTAAAATCAAAGATATAAATCCCAATAACATGTTCGACGAGATCTTATGGGAAATCTGTATTAAAAGTATATATGACTTCCGTTTCTTTCCAGATAAAGCACCGGATGTGATTTCCTCTCCCTCCTAAAAATGGTTTTTTTAATGTGAAAAAGTTGAATCTAATATATAATAATGTCGTTTCAGTTAAAAATATAAATATTCATCCAGCGAATATTAGCCTAATACTTTTGTTTTAAAGAGTTGATGTTAGGGATAGAATTTCACGAATTTCACAAGATTCAATTTTGTAAATTTAAATATTTCTTTCGCACTCCATTTGTAGAAGCACTGCATAATTCTCCCCCCCCCCCCCAAAGACCGGCGCAAGCATTAAAAACACACCCTTCCCCCCCCAAGAAAAAAAGATAAGAAATGAATCACCAATAGCATTCGAAACTAAGCCTTTACCCCTCGGTGTTTCCAAAATTTAGGTAATAATCATCGAACAGATAATTTATTCCATTCCAAATAATCCCTTCCCTCCCCATCATTCAATCCACCCCTTATCCGCACTCCCCCCACCAAATAACCCTTGCAGTCTGTTTAGAGTCGTTTGGTGACTATTCCAATCCTCATCAACACCTCACGTGTCAAATATCTCCAGTACCAGCGGAATAAAGTTCCTCAGCAATCCTAATAACAGACGATATTTTTTCTTCCCATCATGCACCCTCTCGTACACCCCCCCTTCGGACATACCCTCGTCCATCAATCACACCCCTTTCGGGAACCTCCCTAATGCATCGAGATCAAAGGGCACAGAAGTAGCTGATGGACTTGCTGATGGATCGGAAAATTCTCGAATCATCTCGTTGGAAGATGAGATTCGGCGCGGATCGGGAATTATAATGATGCGTTCGCACGAGATCCGTTAAGTAGAGATTTTTCTGGACTCGGATCCGTTCCAAAATGATCAGGTGATGTTTGGGTTTCAGGAGATGATGTTGATGATCCAAAAGCTTAGAATCGATGAAAGGGTGGATTTCTATTCTCAAATATTAATGAAACCACCAGATTTTATATAAGTGCAAAATTATATTTAATAAACATTTACAAATCAAAATTTATTTTTAGACATATTAAGAAAAAGGAAAAAAAAAAAAAATCGAAAAACATAAATTCCGTATTTATTATCTTCCCATATACAGGACGTGTCTTTTAAATTACTTTACTTTTAAACGTTAAACGTCTTTAAAACATCTTTTAAATTACGTTACTGACGGACGTTTCTTTTAAACTTAGTATTAAAATTTTTTAAACGCTTCTTATTGAGTATTAAAAACGTTTTAAAACGTTTCCTATATACAGGACGGTAAAAAGTTACCGTATTGAGACGGTACACAGAGCCCTCTGCACCCAAATTTTGGTGGTTTTGTGATATTTTTTGGTGGCTATGTGGGACTATTAACTACAAAACCACCAAGTTTTGTATGATAACTATTGGCGACATGGGAAAAAGGAATCCACGAGCGAGAGATAACTTTAGTTCGAAAAGTCGTCGATAAAGGGAATGTGGGGCATTTGATCTAAATTTTAAGTTTATCTGCATGATAAAATTTTAAAAAGTTACCGTAAACAGATAAATGAATAACAAATTATTAATTTTTCCACAAATGGGCTTTATTCGAAAATATAACTTCTGTAAAATGTTACTAATTAAAAAAAAATAACAGAGATTCTACTCGACTTCTTTTTTTATTTTTTGTTCTTTTGTTTTATTACAGTAAAATCTTTTTTCCGGGGAAGACATCGGTTATTTTCAATATGATCCCCATTTTCTTGGACTAAGCATTATGTTTTTATTTCTTCAAATTTGTAATCATTATTTTCAATCATTATTTCAGCATTAGTTGATAGATGAGCTTTACGTAAATTGTTTTCAACTTCTAAATTTTCAGAAATTCTTCTAAATCATTATAGCAGCATTAATTGATAAAAAATTGATAGATGAGTTTTACGTAAATTGTTTTTGACTTCTAAATTTTCAAAAATTCTTCTAAATCATTATTTTCAATCATTATAGCAGCATTAATTGATAAAAAATTGATAGATGAGCTTTACGTAAATTGTTTTCGACTTCTAAATTTTCAAACATTCTTCTAAATCATTATTTTCAATCGTTATAGCAGCATTAATTGATAAAAAATTGATAGATGAGTTTTACGTAAATTGTTTTTGACTTCTAAATTCGAGAAAAGCGGCATCTGCATTGGATTAATTAAGATAAAAGAGCTTCACAAGCAATGCAAGCTGGGTTAAAGTGAGATGCATTTTATAAGTCAACTGATACTTGAAATGATTTTCAATGCTTCTTTTTTATAATTCGGAATGTTGGCATTGGTGTCGACTACGTAACTGGGATTTTGCATTTTGTGATTTTTCCTTCTTTTATGCAGAATTTTAGCTGCCTTAAAGTGTAAAGCGTCACACTTTCCCCTATCTCCTAATTTTGGAAATAATTTTTTTCTTGTGGATTCCTTTTCTCCATGTCGTCAACAGTCCCCATACAAAATTTGGTGGCTTCGTGACTGATTGTCAAGCTGCAGACGTCTCTGAATACCGTCAGTTAAAAAACATACATTCTGTATTAATTTTTTTTTTCAATAAATTATATTAAGAATCCTTTGCAAAATGGAATAAACTCTTTACTTTATGGAGTAGATTGTATAAGTATATATACTTATAAGTTTATGAAATAATTTTAAGATATTATGTACGAGGATTGTAGAATTATTTCAGGATATATAGTTATAATTTCAGACAATAACAATAATATCTAGAATAGTTTAAAATTTCCATGTTTTTGTTAAATCATTGAAAAAAAGTAATAATAACGATATCATTTTTATTACCATAACACTTCTTGATTATAGCTTGGTTTTAACGAGTTGGTGGCAGGTCTCCTACTCAAATGGACGAGTGCCTTTATTTAGAGGGAGAAACGTATGTAAAGAAGAACTTGATGCGGAAGAAAACGTTGCTTGTAATAAATAAGATTGCGATAAATTCGGTGCATTTTTCAATGCATACACAGAAGTAAGAAACAGTTTTTCAAACTTGCTGTGGATGTCAATACAGTTTTTTCTAATATCAATTAATTAATGAAATTAAATTAAATTAATTTTTAATATTTTAAATAAAGTTTTAGCAGCTGTAACAAAAATTGAAATCAACAGGCAGTAACTCAATCGGTAAAACGCAAGCGTTCCAGTATTTTTCACGTAAAGGTGAAGAATACGACTTTGATTCTTGCGAAAATCAATAATTTTTTTGATAAATTAATTTTAAATTTTATTTTATTTTAATGATAAATTTCAGTTTTATATGGGGGAAAACTTTTTTAATATGATATTTAGCAGGATATAAATTTAGGAATAAATACCGTCACTGGAGAATTATATTGTAATGCTATCTTAGGTATATGTACATATTGATATTGATTGTAATTATTTAATAAAAAGTAACTAATATAAATTTTTTCTTTGTTGACGTAAGTAAAGAAATGATTTAATTAAAAAATATATATTACTAGCTTTCTTACATTTCATCGTATTTCATTCTAAAGTGAATCAAAGTAATGCTGAATATTAAGTTTCATATCTCTGTTTAAACACCTGGCCAAAAACTTTGTTTTCGCTGGCATAGTTTTTAAAAAAAATAATCAATTAATTAGGGAAAAGCCAAATTTTTAAATATTTTTTTTTTGAAAATCAGGATTATTAAACAACAAAAGCTTGATAGTATGAACGTGGGCCATTATGGTTGTTTTTGTTAGTTTTACAGCTATCCATAAATAACGATATTGAATTCAAACAAATACTGACCAATTCTTACTCAAGAGAAAGAATACTGACAATTTTTTATGAAATTTCTAAGAGAAGTTAATCATCTATTTAATGAATTAGAAGTAACCGAAATTTTGTCTGCTAGGAATAAGTTATTTTATAAGAAATATTCTTAAACAATTTTAAAATTCAAAATGTTAGCTTTTGAATTATAGCAATTTTTAAAAAGTAATTAAAAAGATTTTTCAATTTCTTTAACTGAAAAGAGACAGACGATTTTGAAATAAAGCAATGAATAGATATTTTGTTGCTAGACAACAACGAAGATATATGGAACTGCTCTATTTTTATTTTAATATTTCTGTTTAATTTTATTAAATATTTTTGTGAACATTAATATTGGCTTCAAAAGAATTAATGACATTATAAAAGAGTATTGTGACAATTCACTATATTGGCACGATGACTGACAATATTGTAAAAACATTTTGTTAATGCATTTGTCAGCTTTGTGATATACTACTCTAAAATATGCATTTAACAATACAATATAAAAGTTTATTATTTATTTTTGTAGGTTTTCTTATTTAAAGATGAGCTGACAACATGGATATTCATTCCCCAAATAGCATAGAACATTATATAGTATCGCAAAGTTTGAGAAAGCAATATTATGCGAGTTTTGCTATATTCATCAATACTGGGTTCTACTGTTGTATTATATATTTTCCATACATTCATAATATTAATTCCAAGTGCTATAAATGTTCTTCAAATTAATTACAGTTATCATCTGAATACGAACATTAAAGGTTTTAGCGTATTGAGTAGAAAATTCTATTTTTTCATACATGAATGATAAATTATAATAAATTATTTACAAAATTGGGCAAATAATATTGTGAACACAGACAAAATCCTCTCACACAAAATTAGTAGTCATCAATATAACTATTATTTAAACTCAAAATTGTTACATTTTACACTGCTTCAATATTATGTGGAAAATTTGCAGTATTGTCTTCCAGTACAACAGTATCCAAATTACAGAACAGTATACAATACTGCGGGCTACTTGAAAAGTAAATCTATACTTATAATAAAGCTCAATGTGTGTGTGTGTGAGTTGGCGCTCTACAGACCAGACCGTTGGACATACAGCTACCAAATTTGGTACATGTATACCTTGGAGGTCGGGAACGTGCACATCGGAGCCCTTTTTTCGAATTTTTAATTAGAACTTGAATTAATTAAAATTTAAGCGAAATTTCAACGATTTTCCGCCATCACTTCCGAAAATATTATCGCACAAACATGATTTTTACATCCATTTAAAGATTAAAAAATTAGCTTTCTAATGGTATCAGTGTTTTAATGTATAACTTAAGCTTCTATCTTTAACGAATTCTTAAAGAAATATTTTAACTATATTTTTCAACAATATATTTCGGACAAAACAATAAAATTTAATCTGCACGAGCACGTCAAGGGGGAAAAATTAGGTTTTATCAGCATGTTGCCATCCTATTGACGGAAGTTCAAACTGAAAAAAGCAACTATCATTGCAAATTAAATCTAAAGAAATGCAACTTTTAGCACGTGACTGGATAAAATAAGAGAAATATAATATGTGACATTTTCTAAAATAAATAATGAACGAGCAAAGGGAAAAAATAGCTTTTATTAGCTCTGTTGAAATCATACTGACAGAAGTTCAAATTAAAAAATAAATTAACTATGACTGCAAATTTTATCGAAAAAAATGTAACATTCACCACGTGATTGGATGAAATTAAATAAATATTAAATGTTATGTTTTCTAAAAAAGAAATACAAGACAAAGGTTTCTATGATCGTTTGAAACATCTATATCATTAATTTAGTAAATCAGTGTTACGTGACTTTCGAAGTTTAAGTATATCTGGCAGAGAAATTATAAAGAGAGCAAGGCACATAAGTTTTTAATTGAAAATTTTAGACCCCATTACTCTTGGCGAACCAGCTGGTCGCCAAAGGCGTCTAGTATAAAATAAAAAATACATTAAACCTGGTCAGCTTTATATATTTCTTATGGATGTTTAATGTTATATATGTTTCTGAAATTTTCTCCAAACGATTTAGATACGTCTCATAGCAGGTGATTTTTAATTCAACTTCCAGAATCAACATCCTGTTAGAACAGCACAAAGGCATGCCATAAGATACTGCTACTACATGATTTGGTGTGATTGGTATAGGACCATATTAACGAAGTTTCTTGCAAAACTAGCATTCGAATTACTAACAGATTACTTTTAGGTTTATCTATAATAAGGGTATTCCAAAATTTACGTAAGATTTGAATTTGAAAAAATTCGTATAGTAATGTATTGGCAACCCTATTAAAAACTTTTTTACAGTAGATAGTTTAGGGTTAGTAAAAATGAAGTGTTACGCGTTTAAAAGTGTTAATGGAAAAATTGAATTAAATAAAAATACACAGTATTTCAATCGTTATATTTTTATTGAATAATTATGTTTACAATGTAGGCTTACGTATTGAATTACGCATATCACAAATTACCTTTATGACTTTACAGGCACATACGCACTCTTTTGTGGAAATTTTCTATGTCCATTGTGCATAAATGTGACTGAATTTCAATAAAGCAGAGTTGAATTTTCTACTTCAATACACGAGAGCTTGTGGGTTGTTAACATAGACTTTTGACTTCAAATAACTTCATGAAAAGAAAACCAACGGTCTTAAATCCCACGATCTAAGGGGCCAATTATCGAATTCTCGAGCTGTGGCTGCCAGACATTTATTATTATTTTTCAATATTGTTTAACAATCAAAAGTAGTTCTATCGTGTAATAATTGTTTTTTATCAGCCCTGAACTATCAGTTATCAAATGTTTTTTATAGGGTTGGCAATATTTTGCTACACGAATGATGGAAAATTCAACTATTTTGTTAATTTTAGTACATCCTTTAGATTACTATTGATAATCATGTTACCATATCATACTGCCACATTTTCTAAGGGGCCGCAGTGGTCTGGTGGTAAGGTCTAGGCTTCGGAACCGGAGAGTTTCAAATCCGAGACTCGATTCCACCGAAGAACCGTCGTGTAAGGGGGTCTCTTGCACGTTAAATCTGTCAGGTCAAATGTCCTCCCGCTGGTGTAGTGTGGTGTGGTGTGGAGAGGGGGGGCCATCTCAGGTGTCAGGGTTCAAAATGACGAGGTCCGTCCCTAAATAGCCCTAGTGTTGCTTTTAAACAGGATGTTAGTGTAACATAACTAATAACTTTAAATTTGCTGTCGTAGATTTTATTTAAAAAAAGTCCTTTTTGTTTCTTTTCTAGTGTAAAACTAAACACTAATGTTCTTTTACTTCTTTTAGAATAGAAATTTTAAAACATTGAATCTTCCAGAGTTTAATCTAAAAGATTTAATCTAAAACCTCTTACAGTTCGTTGAATTACATAAAGATACTCTGTTACATTTCCCAATCGAATGTACATCTCACCACAAAAGGTTTAATTTTTTCACGCAGAAATTAAAATGCAAACGATTTTAAAACCTTAACGTAGTCATTCTAAAACCCAAGAACATTTCAGATATCGGAAATCTACCTACGTTCCCACCGCAAATTCCGTTGTAATTTTCCAAGATCGAAAGAGCAAAAGCTTTGCAAACACTGAAGAAGAACGGACCTCGTGATTTCGAACCATGGTCAGAAGACGATGACGACACCTAAGCTGGCACCCCCCCCTCTCCACACCACTTCACACCAGCGGGAGGACGTTTGGCCTGACAGATTTAACGTGCAAGAGACCTCCCCCCCCACATGACGGTTCTTCGGTTGTATCAAGTCTCGAACATGAAAACCTCCAGTTCCAAAGTCTAGACCTTACCAACAGGCCACCGCGGCTGTGTACCCACGATAACCAAGAAACAGAGAACCAACCACCATACCAAAAGATTCTTATTCTTAATTATGTGGATCCAGTGGGGTCTTAAAATTCATAAAATTATCTTTTCGTTGAAGCTAAATTTTTGTAGCCTCATAATTATTTCAAACCGGTTTAAACTGGTTAACGACTTAAATTAATGATGGAAAATAATGACTTAAAAAGAATGATGTTCTCACATGATAACTTCTTAAATACTAATGTTCTCACAAGATTCTCATGTTCATGTTCTCAATGAACTAATGTTCTCGCATGATTTCATTTAAAAATATCCTTTTTGTTTCTTTTACAGTGTAAAACTAAATACTAATGTTCTTTTACTGCTTTTTAATATAAATTTTAAAACATTGTATCTTCCAGAGTTTAATCTAAAAGATTTTATCTAAAACCTCTTGAAGTTCGTTAAAGAATAACATAAAGATACTCTGTTACATTTCAAAATCGAATGAATTTCTCTCCACAAAATGATTTCAATTTCTCCAAGCAGAAAATAAAATGCAAACGATTTTAAACCGTAACGTATTCATTCTAAAAACCAAGAACATTTCAGATATCGAAATTCTACCACAGGTCTGTTGTAATTTTCAAGATCGAACGAGCAAAGCTTTGCGAACACTGAAGAACACCCCTCCCCCCGCCTCCCCACATTTCGTATGAAAGAGCGACGTTGAATCTAAATAAAACGCAATCAAATTGAAAGACGCTTAAAACCGCATACTCGGATCTGAACAAAATCAATGGCAGTGGCAGCGTGTTTTCACACAGAACGCATCGGCGATGATTAGAAGATCGAATGTTTAATTATTTGTGATCATTTGCAATGCAATTTTGTTGGGTAGGGGGGTGCAGATGCTATCGATTATTGCTTACCTGAGATGCCATGGAAAGCGCTTGCGGTTGGAGGTGGAATTCGATGTTTTAAAAATGATTATCTGTGATTAAAATTTGGAAAAATCCATCGACAGTTTTGAACTAGAAATTAGACAATTCAAAGGTAATATTTATTTTTATCTATCTGCTAGTGTGTTTGAACTGATAAATTAATAATGAAGCAATGTAATCAGCTAATGTTTATTTTTCAAGCGCTAAAAAGTTTATATATCCTTTTTTTTTTTTTTCGTTTCATTCCATTAGAATTTGTAGCTCAGTTTAGTTTAGGTATTTTAACGTCCCGTTGTAAAGCAATACTTGAGCTATTTTGGGACGGACCTCGTGATTTTGAACCACTGTCAGATGACGAGGACGACACCTGAACTGGCATCACCCCTCTCCACACTACCCCACGCCAGTGGCAGGATGTTTGGCCTGACAGATTTAATATGCAAGAGATTCCCTCACACGATGGTTCTGCGGTGAAATTGAGTATCGAACCTGAAGCCTTCCGGTTCCAAAGCCGATACATTAACGTCCCGTTGTAAAGCAACATGGGGGCTATTTTGGGACGGACCTCGTCGTTTTGAACCATTGTCAGATGAGAGGACGACACCTAATCTGCCACTCCTTCTCCACACCAGCGGGAGGACGTTTGGCCTGACAGATTTAACGTGCAAGAGACCCCCCTCACACGATGGTTCTTCGGTGGAAGCGAGTCTCGAACCTGAAACCCTCCTGTTCCACCAGACCACTGCGGTCTTACTCAAATCTAGAGAAAACCGTAAAAGACATCTTAAAATTCTAAATTCCAATGAGACAAACAGCTCCAGGTGTTGTCCTCGGCATCTGATAGTTAAGAGGCCGCGGTGGCAAGGTTTAGGCTTTGGAACTGGAGGGTTTCAGGTTCGAGACTCGCTTTCATCGAAGAACCGTCGTGTGAGGGTTTTTTTTTTTGCAAGTTAAATCTGTCCGGCCAAATGTCCTTCCACTGGTGTGGTGTGGAGAGGGGGATGCCAGCTCAGGTGTCGTCCTCGTCATCTGACCGAGGTTCAAAATGACGAGGTCCGTCCCAAAATAGCCCTAGTGTTCCTTCAAAACGTGACGGTAATATAACCGAACTAAACATCATGGGTACACAAAAAGGTGATGGTCCGGCTCCTCCCATTGATGATGGAATGTTCTTCCTAAGGGAAAGGTTGTACCGTGGCCGGTGGTGACCCTTAGGATTCAACCACAGTTTATGTCAGTGTTGCTGTTTGGTTATTCAAGTTTTTCTGTTTACTTTCCGGCGAGTTGAAGTAGTCAGTTTGTGATTAAGAATTTTAAGGTATCCGACTACATCTGAAGGAGCATTTTTGAAGAACTGGATATTTTAAGAACTATTTTAAGTTATGGATTTTAGATGTATTGTCAATTATAGTATAAAATACTATAAATAAAACAAAATTATTTGAAAGTATAATATATTTTGATAAATAGGATTATTTGTTGAAAATTTTAATGAAATATAACTAAAAAGGTTAACACTCTACACAAAATGGTAATGCAACAAACTTATTTTTTTTGTACACAAGTTATAGAATATAATGATGAATGAAATGAACTAAAATCTAAGAAAGAGTTTTGAGATGCAAAGAAGATATGGGTAAAAAAATGAGCATATATGCATTTTTTTCCATAAATTCACAGCTTGATTTTTCTAAAACAACAACAACAACCTATAAACGAAAAAGTATTTCACCAACAATAAAAATTTTGGTTTATTTCACTGCCCATGTTATTTGAAAAACACGATCAAATATTTATGTAAATACCTCTATTAGTTTTTGATACGTCAAGTTAAAGTGTGGAGAATTTTTATGTAAATTAAAGTTTTGTAGAAATCGAAGTTAAAGGCAAATTTTAGCAGAAAAATAATTTACTTAAAATTCCTTGGAAGATAGATCAGGCTTTCCTTTTCCTAAACAAACTGTTTTGGGAAGAGGACATTCTAAATTACAAGAAATAGCAAAAAAAAAAAAAAAAAAAAAAAAAAAATCGTCAATGTGGTAGGTAACCAGCATTTTTAACGTAGTCAGATACCTTAAGACAGAGCTAGATTGATTATGAGATGAAAAAAATAAATTATTTTTCTTGATATCAGCCCATGTGTCAATAACACTAAAATCTCCTATATTTATAAAAACCGTCAATAAAATTATTTTTAAACGACAATAACAC
>JAPMOQ010039287.1:422806-434659 GCA_026543055.1 Argiope trifasciata
ATTTTAAGGCTCCAACAACCTCAATTGAAAAAACATCATGTGTAATATAATATAAAATACTTACCGAAGCACGAATTTGGCTATCAAATATAAAACTATTTAGAAGATGAAAAAATAAATTATTTCATTCCAACGACTTCCATTTTCAAGAGATCAAGTATAGAATTATTCCACATTATTCGAACAGAAAAGTCTAATTGCATTTTGGATAATCTGAAAATGATCTTTCTATTTTAGAGGATCGAATTTTAAAAATCAGTCAAAGTTCTGGCTATAAAATTACTTTTTCTTATTTTATCAACTACATGATTAAGTCAATACACGCTGTAAAAATGATTGAAAAACTCTCCAAAAGTTCAATGTCCTGGAAATGAAACCGGTAGTTCATTTGAAAATCATCCAAAGGTGATTTCGCAAATGCATGCGAGATCTTAACCATTTTTCGAATAAATTTTTGTTTTATTCAGATTCGCCAAGCTTTAATGGAAGAGAGTTTTGAATATTTCGGAAGCTTTTCTATCCGTTTCGGAATTACAACCGCTTTTGTAATGGAAAAAGAGTTCGGAATATTCGGAATTTAGGATTCTGCGAAGTATTCGTTTCGAATGAAATTGTGAGAATAGAATCTCGACTATTTATTCTTTTTGAAAATTGGAATTCTTTTGTTCGAGTGCGGAGTTATTTGCAAGTTATGAAAGAAAGGTTTAAAAAGAAAAGAAAAAAAGTGGGAAATATTTTAAGCATTTTTATCGCTATTATAAACTCCATTTTAAAAACGAAAAATATGCATATGTGAAAATGAAAATGGAATAATTCAGCTTTATCAAAAATATATTTGCATATAAAGATATTGACTTTCCTGTTTAAGGTATTATAACGAAGATAGATTACTACAACAAACTAATTTTAAATCTTAATTTATTTCAGTATTATAAGTATATTTTGATTCTTTTTACATAAAAAATTAAAAACAACATCATAAAAATATGAAACCAATTAATTAAAAAAACAAACTTGCAGTCGATATTTTTAATATCAATTGTTGTATTTTTATGAAATTTATTTAAAAAAGTGATTAAAAGTTAACTAAACTTATTAAAAAGGTGTTTACAATAACAAAATTGACTTCATCAAAAAGATATTATTTGAAATTTTAAAACAAAGTAAAAACAATTTTTGCTTGAGAATTTTTTGGAACTTTAGAAAAACATTAACACCATAGTTATTTTTAATTAATTAAAATTTAAAGAAATCTTTTGGAGGGGCACGTTTACATCCTCCAAAGTTTATCTAGGCCAAAATTGTAAGTTATAGACGAAATGGTCTGGTCTAATGGGGAGTTTAATAAACACATACGAACACACACTGGCATATTTTTATTATTATTAAAGATTGCATTTAGTTTAATTAATTTAATTATATTCTCATATTAACTATACATATATATATCATACTAATATTTTTCTTTTTAATAATTTTGGGAAATTTTTTTTTATTTCCTACGTTTTTCCAAACTAAAAATGATTAAATAGAAGCACTTTTTAAAAATAGGAAATAATCATTATTATTTGCAAACATTTTAAACATGACATCAGTAGCTAAGCCGTCTTTTAATGTGTATTTATGATACCCAAGTAAACGAAAATTAACGTCCTAAAGAAAAGTAAATCGTAAACTATTTTTCGAAATCCAAATAATTTGATCAGGTGTTTTAAAAAAAGCTATCTTCTTTTTTAAAAAAAAACAACATATAATTATATCGCCTGCATATAATAGGCATATGTTGCACATTTCTTAATATACATGCGATGAATATTTTATTTTACAGATTACTCCTTTTACAAAAATGATAGTTCTAAATGTTTTTTCTTTAATTTTGGCCATTTTTACTTTTCTAGGAAAAAGATTACGATACTTGTATGTTAATGTCTGCTAATTCGATGATTTCTTTAGTAAAAACACACAAACTAAACTCTTTTTGTTTACTAAAAATATAATTTGCTGTATAATTTAATAGCATAAAAGGCTATTTAAGTTCATAGAGATATTACTAAACAAATAAAAAAGATTTATTAATTTATAGAGAAAAAAGATTTATTAATTTATAGATAAAAGAATATATTGATAGGATTTATTTTATAATTTATATGCAAATAAATATAGTTGAAACAGAGATTACTGTTTCCCAGAAATCTGAAATACAACAGTTGTTTTTTAATTTTTTTTTTACAATTAGTAAATCGTTTGATTTTTGTGAAAATGAAGAAGTAGAAAAGACAAAAAAAAATATCCTTTGGTTCTTTGTTCTTTTATCTTCCCTCTTACCTCTATTTTGATGAATTAAACCATGGCTAACTCATGCTCAAAAGCAGAGAGATTTTTTTAATCCGTTATCAAACAGTACGCAATTTGGTATTTAATAGTTTTTTTGTAAGATACTAATGAAAAAATTGTATTTTAGTTATTGCATTAAAATGTTTTTGAGCAAAAGATTGAAGTTAAATTTGTGGACGAGTTAAGCTTTCAATTTATCCTATTTATTGTGTGCGCCATAGTATTTCCAAGATTGGAATATCATCTTATTGGAATTACATTCATAAAAATGGTATATTCCATTTAGCATTTATTATAAACTAGCCGCCTTTGGCGACCAGCTGGTGCGTCATGAGTAATGCGATCTAAATTTTTAAATTAAGTCGCATATTCATTAGCCTTGAAGTAATTCCGGGCATTGATTGGCCTGAAATTAAAAAAGTTTTTTTCCATGATGCTGCCAAAATATTTAATGTTTTTTTTTAAAAAGCGAAAAAGGAAAAAAAAATATTGAATAAATGATTTAGATGTTGCAAAGGATTATAGAAACCTTCTCTTTGCATTTATTTTTTTAGAAACTATCACATTTTATAATGGAAAAAAAAATTATTAAATTAATGATACAGATATTGCAAACGATTACATAAATATGCCATTAAGTCGTGATTTCAATGCATATCCTGTCTAAATTCAATCAGGTTTACTATAAATAAAGAAAGATTTGTTAAATAAATGATTTAGATAATGCAAACGATTATAGAAACCTTTGCGTTGCATTTATTTTTTTTTAGAAAATATCACATTTTATATTTCTTTTATTTTATCCAGTCACGTGCAAAAAGTATCATTTCTTTAGACTTGATTTGCGATGATCGTATTTTTTTTATTATTTGAACTTCCGTCATTGTTTTATTTTATTTTATCCAGTCACGTGCTCAAAAAAACATGGTTAAAATATTTCTTTAAAAATTCGTTAAAAATAAAAGTTTTCCTTATAAATTAAAAAAACTGATACCGTTAGAAAGCTAATTTTTTAATCTTTAAATTGATGTAAAAATCATGTTTATGTGATCATATTTTCGAAAGTTATAGCGGAAAAACGTCGAAATTTCGCTTAAATTTTAATTAATTCAAATTCTAAATAAAAATTCGAAAAAAGGGCTCCGAGGTGCACATTCCCGACCTCCAAGGTATACATGTACCAAATTTGGTAGCTGTGGGTCCAATGGTCTGGCCTGTAGAGCGCCAACACACACACACACACACACACACACACACACACACACACACACACACACACACACACACACACACACACACACACACACACACACACACTGAGCTTTATTATAAGTATAGATTAATGGATCTATTTACAATATAAATTGTAGAATTAAAGTATAGTGTATATATCAATGTAACTGATTAAAGAAGACTTCATTCCAATCATTCATTTCAAAACAGACGAGGAAGATACATAATTGGATTCAAAATGCGTGAAAATGTTTGAAATGACGTTATAACCTTTATTATAACCAAACCAACCATAGCCATGAATTCTATATTCTTCATTATTTTACCGAGATAATTATAATATACTTCAAGTATGAATCAGAATTAAGTAATAAAAGTAATTACTCTTTTATGTAGATTTATGCCATTCCAATACTTTTAATAAGCCAGAAATAGTTAAGAATGATTAATGATAAAACTAGCGAACAAGAACTATTAGTTAGTCCATTCATTATTTTAATTGAATCTTCCGCCATCAAAGCTATTAGTCATGAAGATGCATTCGAAGAATTAGTTAAAATGAAATGCACAAAAGCCATATTTACATAAATATTTCCATTTGTAAAAGTCTGTAAGGAATTTAATACATTTCCTTCTTGTAAAATGGTTCTTAGAAGAGATGTCATTGTTTTATTGTTAATGAAGGAAACGGAACCATACGAAAACTCCTTGCTATCAAAACAATGATTTAGAACGTTTATTTGTTAGAGGATTAAAAAATCTAATTTTTAGTTCAAGTCTCAAATGTCTTCATATTTAAACTAGTTTCGATAATAAAACTACATATACAAACATGGGCATTTTTATAAAGAATCAACATTATAAACTTTAAATCGCATCACGAACAAGAGTATAGTTGTTGACACGGTTGTCAGAACATATAAACAGAATTCTGAAAGAATACATAAAGTCGTAATTAACTATCACAAGAGTGGCAGACGATTTTTAAATTAAATTCCATTAAGAACAGATGTTTCCTTTCTAGAAAAGGAAAACAAAGTTTTTATTCTATTTATTTATTTTTGCATTTTAATATACGAAATCTTGGAGTGTGAATATTTTACACACTTGAAAAATTGAAAGTAAACAAAAAAACCCGATTAGGATGATTAAAAATCCTGCATACCAAATATTACAGTAATAGAAAATACAAAATCATGAACCATTCAGAACTGTATAACCAGAAACGCCATCTGGAGGAATTGGAATTTATAAGAAAATGACGATATGTTTAGCCAATATTGAAAAACTGTCTAAATTGATGTTTATTCCGAGTAGATTCAGAACAACAAATTACTCTGCGGTTTACAATAGTTATAATGATTGAAATTTTAATCGTGAAACGTTCAGACCGAATCGTGATATATAAAAATATAGGGTCACCTTTTCTTCCCATATAGTTAAATTCATAAGCACCTCCAGTTGTGGAGAGTCATTGTGATTGGCCATTTGTTGTTATCCAAGTATGGGAGCATGGGCTTATGGGGCTATCCGTGGATTTGAAACAATGGTTGCTCCATTGTTTCAAACAAATCTATCATGTCTTTAAAAATATCAAACTATTCAGATGCTAAACTTTTTTTTTCTCTTATGAAGAGACACCGCAATTCACTAAGAAACGATCAATCACCAGCAACCATTGTCATTAAATGCCAAATTCAGGTACACTTCAGTCAGTTTTATCTATGAATTGATTATAATTAACATGTTCGAGAGACGATCGGTCACAAATATGAATCCCTAAAATACATTCCCTCGATCGAGTGAAGACCATTGAAAAAGTGTTGTTGAGGAGTTATTGGGTGATAAGGTTCAAGTTTCCCAACGGGAAAATTAGAGACATATATCTGATGGAAATAAAGTGTGGTTTTATTTCTGAGACAAAAGGAGAGGGGAGAAAGATTTCATATTGGGATTCGGAAAGACGTCTTTGTCCGGGGAAGTTATTCCTGACTTTAGTAGTTCCGCGTGATTTGGGTTTCTGTGTTAGAATCCACACAATAAAGATCGGTTGATTTCTGTAGTGGCCGCTTAGAGCTAACAGTCTGTTAGAGGTTCTTTTTTTGGTGTTTATTCTCCGGTTTGGTTAAGGGATTATTTCGTAATTGAACTGATATTTGCAAAAAGTATTATCTTCGATGAAAACAAGTTGATTTTTGTACATATATAAAATTGTAAAGAGAATTACTTTTTTAATTTATTCTCTTATTTAATCGGTCTGGATCAAGATATTACAATGGAAATAAAGGAGAAGAATTGTGTTGAAATTAGTTTTTAAAAATGAAATTTAAAAAAAAGTTTTCTTAACCGCTTGCCTGATCATCCCGACTTATCTCGGGCTCGTATAGAGGGCAGCTAATTATTACTCTCTGCTCCTGTAAACGAGTTTCCAGATTTAAACCAGCAAGAAAAGAGACCAGACGCCATTGTACAAAATGTTAAGTATCACTTTGAGTTGTCCCTTGTTTGAGAAATTATACAAAGACTGATTTTTAACTTTTTTTTTCATTCGCCCGAGATTAGAATAGAAAATTTACTTGGTTTATTATTGACTAGCCGCCTTTTGAGACCAGCTGGTTCGCCATGAGTAAAGCGTTCTAAAATTTTCAATTAAATCACATATTCATTAGCCTTGAAGTAATTCCGGGCATTGATTGACATGAACTTAATATTTTCTTTAAGATGATGGACGGAAAGTTCTAAAAGTACACCTTTTCCTAATAATATTCTTTAATTTTATAAATCAGCCAGTTTTAAGCATCGGTTATGTTTCCAAAATATTAAAAAAAAAATTCGATGATGTTGCCAAAATATTAAAGATGTTTTTTTAAGGAAAGCGAGAAAGGGAAAAAAAGTATTAAATTAATGATGATATTGCAAACGATTACATAAATATGCCATTAAGTCCGGATTTCAATGCATATCCTGTCTAAATTCAATCAGGTTTACCATAAATAAAGAAGATTTATTGAGTTAATGATATAGATATTGCAAACGATTGTAGAAACCTTTGCTCTGCATTTATTTTTTAAAGAAAATATCACACTTTATATTTCTTTTATTTTATCCAGTCACGTGCTGAAAGTTGCATTTCTGTAGATTTATTTTGCGATGATGATTTTTTTTGTTTGAACTTCCGGCATTCTTTTATTTTATCCAGTCACGTACTAAAAAAAACATTAAAATATTTCTTTAAAAATTCGTTAAAAATAGAAGCTTGAGTTATACATTAAAATAATGATACCATTAGAAAGCTAATTTTTTAATCTTTAAATTGATGTTAAAATCATGTTTGTCCGATAGTATTTTCGGAAGTTATAGCGGAAAAACGTCGAAATTTCGCTTAAATTTTAATTAATTCAAATTCTAATTAAAAATTCGAAAAAAGGGCTCCGAGGTGCATATTCCGGACCTCCAAGGTATACATGTACCAAATTTGGTAGCTGTAGGTCCAACGGTCTGGCCTGTAGAGCGCCAACACACACACACACACACACACACACACACACACACACACACACACACACACACACACACACACACACACACACACACACACACACACACTGAGCTTTATTATAAGTATAGATTAAACTTATTTGGTTACGCTTAGTTTACTTGGGATAGTAAACTAATATTAAAACTAAATGCTTTTACTCTCATAAAAATTGAAAAATTCAACTTAAAAATCCACTTGTTATGTTTTGTTTCATTTTCTTGTGTTTAATAATAAAATTTTTAAAAAAATGTGATGATTTTTTAATTTTTTTTAGGAAAGTGGTTAATATGATATAAAACTTTAATATAATAATGTGAAAAATCGGGGCTGCTCCTAAAAATCAAAGAAATGTGGTCGTTTCATTGAATTTATATTGATATCATCAACTTTTAAGTGTTGGAGAAAATAATCAAAATGACAACAAGCATTCAAAAACTGCTGATGTATATTTTTTTCTATGCAAAGTAAAATTCAAATTGAGAATTATTTCTAATCCGATAAACTTTTAAAAGAATTTAATAAATACTTTTTATTTAAAAAAAATCTGCGACTATATGGAATTTTTCCAGGAGAAAAAATCAAAAATTTAAACTGTCCCAGTAAATTCAAAATAACTGATTGCTTAATCAATCGATGTGACGATACTTTCTACCTAAGACTTTTCCTGTTCGACAGATTCCATAACTTGGCTGGTAATGATAATAAGAAAAACTAGTCATCGGATTGTGCAATAATATAATAAGCTTATGGAATACAATAATATAATAATAAAAGTGCAATAATATAATATTCTCGATGAAATTTGAAGAGAGAATTTTTTTAACACTAATGTATGTTTGAAATTTTTTTTTGAAATACAAAGTATATATTGAAAATGTGTAAAATTTGTTGTTACCCATGGCACTTTAAAAGTCCACTGACAGTTATTTGTCAAAGATTTAAGCCGGAATGAGTGTCTTTCTTTTTCAGTAGTGCCAAATAAGGCCAAGAGTTCGGACTTAATGATTTCCTGTTTCACATTCGTCTGCACAACTCTTTTTTAAAGAGGAGGCATTCACACGCCTCATAGAGAGAACTCAGAAGAAGAACAACCATGGCCAAACCAGAAATCGAATCTGAGACCTCCAGATCGTGGTGAAGATACGCTACCCTATGAAAGGACGCCTACTGGATATTCTATTTCTAAGCCTTAAAGGTAATTAAATCAATCAAAAAGACGATCAGCTCAGTTTTGTAGAGTAGAAAGAGCAAGAAAATATAAAAAACATTACGAACATATTCCCAACTTTATATATATATACACGTGTGTGTGTATTTATGAAGACGAAATATTGCGATACATTTTTATCCCCGTTTTGATGCGCTAGAATTGAATGGAAATTCTATTCATTTATGAGAAACTCTATAGCGGTTTTCTTTATCAATATTTTCAGACTTTAAGTATTGGTTATACATCAGTTTAACTAATTTTAGTGTCTACGTGGTTGACGCTATCTGATCGTAAACTTTAAAAAATGTATTGATGATTCTTTAATATTAATAATTATAAAATCCCAGATCGGCTCACTCCCCCAAAAATTGTTAAAAGAAGAAATTTTTCTAATTTACAGAGCACCAATAACAGAATACTTTTATATGCATTTTTTTGCTACATTTATTTCAACCAATTAAAAAAATAAAAAATATATATATATATCTTGGCAAATCCAAGACATTGCTTAAAACATTGGACTTTGGACTTATGCAAGTAAATTATGAATAATTTTTTTTATTTTTACCCAAATTTCCTATCCAGGCTTAGTAATCAATTATTTATAGATCAATTTGCGTGCTTAATTATCAATTAAACTGATCAATTTAACTAAATTTGGATTCTATACGTCTGGTAACACATGGTTTTAAGCATGAAAATTTCTTACTGAAGATTCCTCTATATTTATAAAAATGAATCACAAATAAAAAAAATTGTTTTAAGAAGAATTTATTTGAATTAATAAATTTATTATTTTATATTTATTTAATTAATTTTAATAATAAATTTTACCGAAGTTTAATAAAAAAAAAAGATTTTTTGTTACTTCTAGATTAAATCACCCATGAACATAAATTCTAAATTCGAAAACTGCAAATCCAGGACATCATTGATTACAGTTGCTTTTTCTGAACCTCAAAAATGAATTTCTGTCTTTTTACACGAATTCCATACTCGAGTTATAATATCAGTCGGTTTCCATACTTAATTTTCAGATAATCGATCATTTAAATTTAGGTTCTATACGACTGGCGCCATCTGGTCTCAAACTTGAAAATTTGTTATTAGAGATTTCTGAATATTATCAATAATAGATCGCAAATTAAAAATCCAGAAACAAAGAAAATTACTTTAAATTGGGATAATTCTTTACAAAATAAAAGAATATCTTTCAAAATTTGTTTGCTGTAAAAAGAAGGTAGCTTCATCTTGGGGAATTTAGAGTTACATTTGGTAAAAAATAATTATAAATAAAATCCTTGTTCATTTGATGCCAAAAAATGTATCTTCAATCTTAGTTCTCACATTACTCAACAGATGGAACTGTCTGTCTCATTGGAATTTAGAATTTTCAAACGTTTTTTACGGCTTTCTGCAAATTTGAGTAAGGCCGCTGTGGTCTGGTGGTAAGGTTTCCGCTTCGGAAAAGGATACAATTCCCACTTACAATTTCTTCTTTTAAACTTCATTCTTGCTCAGTTTTTACTGCAGAAATAAGTAGTCTTGTATATGCTATAGAAGAAATTTCTAATAGTCTGGAATTTTTTTTAATCATCTATACGGACTCTCTGAGTGTTTTGCATTCTCTAAAATCATGTAATCCTCATCTTCATCCCTTGGTTTTAAAGGTCTTATATGCTCTGATAAACTAACTTCTCGTAATTATAATATTTTATTCTGTTGGGTACCATCCCATGGTGGAATTTTAGGGAAAGAGGAGGCAGACAAGGCTGCCAAATCGGCGACTAATTCAATTGCTACCAATATTCTTGTGAACGACGTAAAGAAACATATTAAAATGGTTCTTTATTCTAAATGACAGAGACATTCGGACCTGGAGATAAACAATAAACTTCATATAATCAAACCCCATGTGAAACTTTGGCCCTCATTAGTCAACGGAAAAGCAGATAATGTTGTGACACGTTTATGAATTGGACACACTAGATTCACCCATATTCATTTGTTGTTAGGTGAACAGCAAAATTTGTGTTCGCGATGTAATTGTCAAATGTCTGTACAGCATATTTTGTCAGAATGCACAAATTTCAATGCCCCTTTTTTCAAAAGTCTTGCCCTTCATTATCTTTTCTGCCTGATAAGATAGATACCTCATGTCCAACTCTTTGCTTTTTTAAAGTCCATAAAGTTTTATTCGTTTATTTAAACATTGATTACATTTTAGCTTCTCCTCATATTCCCTTCGGTGATTCTTTGAAAGTAATATAATTTTACCCATTGTTTGGCGCAGTATGGTCTGCAACATGGCTCTTGCGCCATAAAAACACAAACAAGCAAATTAAATAGGAAGAGGAAGGTTTCAGGTTCGAAACTTGATTCCACCGACTAACCGTCGTGTGAGGGGGTCCCTTGCACGTTAAATCTGTCAGGTCAAACGTCCTCCCGCTGGTATGGAGGGGTGCTACTTCAGGTGTCGTCCTCGTCAACTGATGAATGATGAGGTGGTCCATCGCAAAATAGCCCTAATGTTGCTTTACAACGGGACGTTAATATAACTAAACTAAACCAAACCAAATTTGTGTGATTGAAGCTACCTCCTTTATGCAGCAAACCCTTCAGTTCCCTTTTATTATATTTATTTCAACCATGCATACAGAATCTAAATCTAAAAACAACCCTACAAATTCAGGACATCGCTTATCGCATTCCGTACCTATGCAGATATCTCAAGAAAAATAATCCTTTTTTGCCCGAAATTCCTTACCCGGGCTCGCGCATCAAAGTAACAGCAGTCATTCATCTGCGGGATGGAGCAAAAGATACATTCCCGACCTACTTTCTCCGGGGGAGTAATTGTGCATCTCAACATTCCATGCCGAGCGCATCTGTTCTCGCTGAATGCCAGACGGAAGGCATGTACGAGTACAATCAAAGAAACCAGAAAATATGTGCGAAAAAAAAGAAGGAAGGGAACTCTTTATTACGGACCTACTCTTCGAATAACCCGATTGATCCGTCTGCCCCCTTTGCGCAATTATTTATCCATCTTTTGCTCGACATGATGAGATTCCCAAGGGTAGAGTGTTCTTTACTCACTTCGCCCCGTCGTGTTTTTGTTGTTTCAACAGAATATTGTTTCTTGGTTTGGTTCTTTTTTTTCGAGTGTGTAGCGAAAGTGTTGTATTTGCTGAAAAAAAATTCGATATCGTGATTGTGGCGAATATCTGGGCTCAATATCATCCCAAATACAAGAAGAAAAAACTTAAAGGGATTTTTTTTTGTTCTTTATATTCGCAATCAGAACCGTTAATACGAATTATTTAGTTGCAATGTCAAAGTTGAAAATTTAAATTAAGGTAACTGACTGAATTCGGAAAAGATTTAAGAAAAAAAACAAGTAAATATTTTAATGTTAATATGAGGTTTTTTATTAATATATATCTATTCTATATTGACTATTCTATATGTATCATATTCTATATTATAACTGATTGATTTCGGAAAAGATTTAAGAAAAAACAAGTAAATAATTTAA
>JAPMOQ010039287.1:434669-447746 GCA_026543055.1 Argiope trifasciata
TTTAATGTTAATGTGTTGTTTTTTATTAATATATATCTATTCTATATTGACTATTCTATATTATAACTGATTGAATTCGAAAAAGATTCAAGAAAAAAAAACAAGCAAATAAATTAATGTTAATATGATATTTTTTTAAAATTTATAATTGTTCTATACTTATTATAAAGCTCAATGTGCGTGTGTTAGCAATATACAGGTTATACCGTTTAACCCACATTCTACCAAATTTGGTATAGGTAAACTGAGAGGTCGGAAATGTGCATATTTTTTGGAATTTTTAATTAGAATTTTATTTAACTAAAAATTAAGCGACATTTCAACACTTTTCCACTATAACTTCCGAAAATATAAGCAGTGTAAATGTTTCGAAGCAAAAATGTTGTATTTGCTAAATAAAAATATTCGATATCGTGATTTTGGCGAATATCTGAGCTCAATATCATCCCCAATATAAGAAGAAAAAAGTAAAAAACTTGAGGGGATTTTTTTTCTGGTGCTTAAATTCGCAATCAGAAATGAACTGTTAATAGGAATTATTTAGTTGCATTGTAAAAATCGTAAATCTAAATTAAGGTAACTGACAAAATTCGGAAAAGATTTCAGAAAGAAAACAAGTAAATATTTTAATGTCAATATAATGTTTTTTATTAATATACATCTATTATATTTATAATAAAGTTCAAATGTGTCTGTGTAAAACGGCCAGACAGTTTATCCATTTCTACCAAATTTGATATAAGTAAACTTAGAGGTCGGAAATGTGCAAATAGTAGCATTTTTTAGAGTTTTTATTTAAAATTTAATTTACCTAAATATTAAACGAAATTTCCCTTTCTAAAAACTTTCCGCTATAACCGCCAAATATATATTCGGCGTATGGCTGTGGCTAATCGTACTGCGTCTGCAGCTGAAATTCGAGCTGCAGTTGGCACCACAGTGACACAACGAACTGTTACAAATCGGTTACTTCAAGGACAGCTCCGAGACAGACGCCCTGTACAGTGCATTCCACTGACTCACTCCGTCTTCAAGCTAGAGCTCAATGAAGGACGGAGTGAAGATCTGTTGTGTTTTCTGATGAAAGCCGGTTCTGCCTTGGTCGCAGTGATAGCCGTTTGTTGGTTAGAAGGAGGCCAGGTGAACGCCTGCTAGTGACCTGTCTGCGGCCTAGACACACAGGGCCTACTCCTGGAGTTATGGTTTGGGGAGCGATTTCGTATGAAAGCAGGAGCACTCTCGTGGTTATCCCACGCACCCTGACTGCAAATTTGTACGTCAGTCTAGTGATACAACCTGTTGTGCTGCCATTCATGAACAGCATTCAAGGGGGTGTTTTCCAACAGGATAACGCTCGCCCTCATACCGCTGTTGTAACCCAACATGCTCTACAGAGTGTCGAAATGTTGCCTTGGCCTGCTAGATCACCAGATCTTTCTTCAATCTAGCACGTATGGGACATTATTGGACGACAACTCCAGCGTCATCCACAACCAGCATTAACCGTCCCTGCATTGACCGCCCAAGTGCAACAGGCATGGAACTCCATCCCACAAACTGATATCCGACACCTGTACGACACAATGCATGCACGTTTGCATGCTTGCATTCAAAATTCTGGCGGTTACACCGGTTACTAATGTACCAACATTTCACCTTTGAAATGGCTCTTCTCGCCAATGGCTCTACCTGTGATTGAAATGGCTCTACCTACCCTTGAAACTTTAATCAATTAAATATGTTACCTAGACAAATGTATTCCTAAAATTTCATTACTGTACAATAATTTTTTCTTGGTGTTGGGATTTTTTCCCCCATAAGTGTAGAATCCTTTGCCTTGCATTTTTTAAACAAAATATCACATTTTATTTTTATTTTATTTTATCCAGTCACGTGCTAAAAATTGCATTTTTTGCAGATTTAATTTGCTATGTTATTTTTTTTTAAATTTGAACTTCCGTCAAAATGATGGCAACATTACTAATTTTTCCCCTTTGACGTGCTCTTGCAGATTTCATAGAAACCTTAGCTATGCATTTATTTTTTTAGAAATTATCACATTTTATAATGAAAAAAATATTGAATTAATGATACAGATATTGCAAACGGTAATAGAAAATATGCCATTAAGTCGAGATTCCAATGAATATCCTGTCTAAATTTGATCAGGTTTACCGTAAATAATGAAGATTTATTGAATTAATTATTAAGATATTGCAAACGATCATAGAATCCTTTGCTTTGCATTTATTTTTTTTAGAAAATATCACATTTTATATTTCTTTTATTTTATCCAGTCATGTGCTCAAAAAAAACATGGTTAGAATGTTTTTTTATAAATTCGTTAAAAATAGAGGCTTAAGTTATACATTAAAACACTGATACCGTTAGAAAGCTAATTTTTTATCTTTAAATTGCTGTAAAAGTCATGTTTATGCGATAATTCGTTTAAAATAGAAGTTTACGTTATAAATTAAAAAAAAACTGATACTTAGAAAGCTCATTTTTTAATCTGTAAATTGATATAAAAATCATGTTTGTGCAATAATATTTTCGGAAGTTATAGCGGAAAAACGTCGAAATTTCGCTTAAATTTTAATTAATTCAAATTCTAATTAAAAATTCGAAAAAAGAGCTCCGACGTTCACATTCCCGACCTCCAAGGTATACTGTACGAAATGTGGTAGCTGTAGGTCCAACTGCCTGGCCTGTAGAGCGCCAACACACACACACACGCACACACACATTTAGCTTTATTATAAGTACAGATTATGTGCTCCGAAATATAGCTGAAAAATGTTCAAAATTCTGTAAATTGTTACTTAATTAAACATTAAATTAATTTTTGAAATTTGAACAATTGATAATATTCTTTCTTTAATCTGAAACAACAAATATGCAAATTGTGATTAAATTTGGTGTAGTTGCGTAGGTGGAAATTAAGAACATTTATACCCATAACAATTTTTGTTTATATTAGGCTCAGAATCCTTTATATTGATGCTTAAATAGTAAAATTGACTCCCATAATCCCATCTTCGTATGTTACGTACATCATAATATTTTATTTAAAAGAATTTCTTTCTTTAAAAATATTATATACATTTGGCACATTTTATTTGTTATCTAATATCACATATACACATTATCCTTGTTTCAAAATCGTTTGCATCAATTAAAAAAATAATGCAAAATAATGGAAATGAAATTACTTTAATTGGAAAGTTAAAATTTAGCATTTTATAACGCTATAAATTTATTTTAGAATGTTGTATTCTGTCTTACAACAAAATAAACGATCACATTTCGGTTAATTTTAATTAATTGAATGTTTAATGCATATTTGAATTAAGCATTTAATTATTTAAAATTATTGTTCATTAATTTGAAACATCAGCATTGTCCTGTCTCTTATCTTAAATTGCGGTTAAATTTGGCCCAGCTGCGTAGGATGAGATTATAAAATACATTATACTCAAAGTATTTTTCATTTATTTTAAACTAAGATAAAGGAGAATTCTTTACATTAACGTTTAAAACATTTAGTAGCAGACGATAATCGCATTTTTTGTATATTTGCGTATCATAATATTTTATTTAAAAGAATTTTTTTCATTAAAAATATTATATATATTCCGCATATTTAAGAAATTGAATGTAATGAAATTCTGGCGAATGCTAATATTTGTTAAATAAAATTTTATCCTTGTACTTTTGCATCTTTTATTTATTTTTGCTGAATTCCAACGATTCAATTCCAAAGAATTTTTGTCTTGATTGGAATTTCCAGCAAGATAAACAAAAATCGCTTATTTGGCAATATGTTATGTCTAGTTGCACCGATATAGTTGTTGAATTTACTAACTCCCTATTGGTTGTTTCTAACGAGGTCATTCTGAAAGTTAAAGTATTTAAGCAAATTTTCATTTGGGCATTCTTATATAGATGTAAATTTACATTTATGCAAATTTTTCGTATATATAAATTTGTGTGTTTGGTCGGGATTTTTTAAAATGTGTATTAAGCTTGAAATTGAAAATTGTCGTTTATGTTTCATTGATTGCTTCGCAGTTTCGAGCTGAAATTTCCCTAACCAAAATAACTCGTTCTCACATGATAATAACTGATATTTCACTAACAAAAGACATGTAAATAGGTTTATCTCTGACAATACTTACATATTTAAAATAAACAAACAAATAAATGTATAATTATAAGATATTTTATACCATCTTCTTGAAGTCTGGTTTATTGCATTCTAGCTGACATTTTTAAGACAATAACTTACAGAAAGAATGCTAGCTTACGAATATTATAACGTTAAAACGTCGAGTGTTTTGAAGAATGTTAAAAAGTCATATAGTAATAACTTTGTAAAGTTTTACAGATTCGGGTAGAATACGTCAAAATGAATATTTTGATATGCAACATAAGGTGTCCTCGAATAAAGCAACATAATCTAATTAAGGTGTGAAACGTGTTAAGAAAACTATATAAACTATATATTTAAATATGACTTGAAAAAGTCTAGAATCGAAGTTTTCTGTAAAACATCTGTTCTAGTTTCTTTAAACATTGTTTCAGTTTGTGTTCCAAGTCGTCCAATGTTGAGGGTTGTGTGAGATACATTGTGTCTTTCAAACGTCCCCATAAAAATCGCATGGATTAAGATCCGGGAAATAAAGCGACCACCCTATAACATTGCCTGGTTTCTTAATGAAATTATAAATCCGATAAGTCCATTGCGAAACAATTCTGCGAAGAGATCAAAGTTTTGTTGAGAGCGGTGAAATCTAGCACTATTTTGCACAGATCAATAATCGCTTATCTTGTATGTGTATGCAACAAAGAGATGACACCATCATTCAGCATGCCACAATAAACTTCACTGCTAATATTTTCATCAAAAATATTAGTCGATATTATTTTAAAATTATGTTTAATAAAAAATTTTAAAATTTAATATGAAATAAAGAATAAATTGGATGGATATAAAATTAATATAAGTATTATGACAGTGATGTAAAGTATTTTTACTTTCTCTTATGGGTAGTATAGAAAAAATGTAACAGACATGAAAAAATCCGAACTCGAGAATTTTACCAATTTCTTCATTTTTGATCTTCCTGAATTCGAAAAACGCATTTTTGGAAAATGCCCATCTGTCCGTCTGTGGCAAACATAACTTAAAAACGCTTCAAGCTAGACAGTTGACATTTGGTACGCTATCTTTATACTAAACTAGCAGATTTCTTCTAAATTTTGTGTCAAGCTTATTCAGAAGAAGAACGTCAGTTTTTCTGTTCGAATATTAGTTAACACGATAGCTACAACACGAAGAGAAACAATGAGTTAAAGTTTTATTCACGGATTTAACATCTATAGTGTAGATTTGTTGTCGGTATATGTTTCAGAAACGTGTAAACACAATAATTAATAAACGCAAAGACTTACGTTATAGCTAAATATACCAAAAGTTATAGCCAAATATAGCAAATTTGGTAAGGGATATTGATCGTTATAGATCAAACTAAAGACATTTCATACATGATGCAATAAGTTCTTTAGAAACAAGAAGACGGCTACGTGGAATTCGGCAGGAAAAGTGTTTCAGAACCAAAACTAAAAATCCACGAAACGTAAGTAGATCCAACACAAATGAAAACGCTTAGATGAGCATATTTTCCTGTTGAACAAAAGTCCAGATGCGATTCACTTTCTTATATTCACTTTGCTCATAAACAGTTCGGAAGACACCTTTGAAGTGTTTGAGTAATTATTTAAGTAAGAAATTCTATAATCAGCAGGTAAACACAACGATTTATTCACCGCTCACTTCGTTTGTCTTGTGTTAGTTCTGTTGCCAGATACAATATCATATTTCAATGAATATTAAAAATACACAGAGATAAAGTATAACTTATAAATAACACAAGAAGAAATATACTAATAAAATAAAGGAAACTAAAATTACAAATAAGTCCAACAGATATAGTGACTACGCTAACAGTTTTGTGCCTAGTTTTTATTTTAATCGGTTGAGAAAAACGTATTAAAAAATATGACTTAGATACTTTTGATTGTTTATTAGGGATTAATCACCAAATAACTCTCCAATTATGACACGATAGATTGAGTATATTAAAATTAAGTCAGTAATTTTTCTAACTTACTGCATGCCTAAGAATTGCGAGTGTTCTCTGCCATGGCAAATATATTAGAAAATATGAGAGTAAGTCTTGGGTAAGTTGGCTGGTTTATGAAATAATATTCTTCAAATTTCACAGTAGAAAACATTAAAACAGATAAAAACAATTAATTATTAGTTACAAATCTAATCCAAACTTTTGAAAAGCCCTTTCGTACTGAAACCTTATTGATTAAATCAGGAATTTAGTTGAAAATTAGTATTTCTTTCAGTAAATAATTGGTAGTTTCTTTTAATAGATGAGGAGTAATGTCTTTTAGTAAAAAAGTATTAGTTTCTTTTAGTAAATAAGTAGTAATTTCTTTTAGTAGATAATTAGTACTTTTAGTAGAATTTAGTATTTCTCAACTTTAGTACATAGAATGAGAGAAAGTTTTTGGGAGACCACTCTGCTTGGCTTGTGTACATGTTTTTGTTGGCGTAATTAGGAGTAAATATTTATAAACAGTATGATGATAGACCAATCAAGCCAAAACATTATCATATTTCGTTGTTTCAAAATATAGGTCCGTTCTAATCTCCTTAAAATTTTACAAAAGACCGGTTTACAATCATTAAAAAATTCGATATCGAAATTCTGAAATAAAAACATCGATTTTATCTTTTAATTATTCTTAACAGATAAAAATCCAAAATAAAGTGTAATAATAAGTGATCTCGTCAAAATAAATAGCTTTCTCTGCTAAAAGAACACAGCTCCGGAAGTTCGTTTGGTATTCTATACTTATAATAAAGCTCAATGTGTGTGTTGGCGCTCTACAGGCCAGACCGTTGGACCTACAGCTACCAAATTTGGTACATGCATACCTTGGAGGATCGGAATTTGCACCTCGGAGCCCTTTTTTCGAATTTTTAATTAGAATTTGAATTAATTAAAATTTAAGCAAAATTTCGACGTTTTTCCGTTATAACTTCCGAAAATATTATTGCACAAACATGATTTTTGCATCAATTTAAAGATAAAAAAAATTAGCTTTCTAACGGTATCAGGTTTTTTAATTTATAACGTAAGCTTCTATTTTTAATGAATTTTTAAAGAAATATTTTAACCATGTTTTTATCACGTGACTGGATAAAATAAAAGAATGCCGGAAGTTCAAATAAAAAAAAAATATCGCAAAATAAATCAAAAGAAATGCAACTGTCAGCATGTGACAGGATAAAATAAAAGAAATATAAAATGTGATATTTTCTTTAAAAAATAAATGCAAATGATTCTATGATCGTTTGCAATATCTGTATCATTAATTCCATAAATTATCTTTATTTACAGTAAACCTGATTGAATTTAGACAGGATATGCATTGAAATCCCGACTTAATGGCATATTTCTATTATCGTTTGCAATATCTGTATCATTAATTCAATACTTTTTTCCCTTTCTCGCTTTCTTTAAAAAAAAAACAAACATATTTTATATTTTGGCAACATCATCGAAAAAAACATTTTTAATATTTTGGAAGCATAACCGATAGTTAAAACTGATTGATTTATAAAATTAAAGAATATTATTAGGAAAAGGTGTTCTTTTAGAACTTTTCGTCCATCATCTTAAAGAAAATATTGCTTTCAGGCCAATCAATTCCCGTAATTACTTCTAGGCTAATGAATATGTGATTTAATTGAAAATTTTAGAATGCATTACTCATGGCGAACCAGCTGGTCGCCAAAGGCGGCTAGTTATAAATAAAATTACGGATAACAATATTCTTCTAGAACATCACAAACGCAGCAGACGATTTATTTATTTCCCACTTATTATTCAATTGTGGTAACAGTTTTCAGCAAAAGAAATTTATTATAAACAATTTTATAACGCTATCACAAACGATTAATTTATTTGTGATTATTTTTATCAAATCGCAATGCTATCATTTTTACCGCAACATATTGATTCACTTATTACGAATTATTTAAATTTTCTTCCAAATCTATTCTTCACATAATTCGCCTGATTCATTTCACCCTTTTGAGCAATTATTTATCCATCTTTCCTACATAATAAATTCCAAATAGAATATTCTTTACTTTCTCCGATCATGTTCTTGTTGTTTCAGCAGAACATTCTTTCTTCCGTTCTTTTTCTTTTTTTCATCCCGAAGTTTACTTACTTTTGTTTCGTCTCGTCCGAATGATCTGCTGACTTATTTCGCGATGATTTTGGCAAAAGAATCGATGACATTTGAATTTTAGTTTATTCAAAGGAAATGGAAAAAAGTAGAAAGAACTAAGAATTAAAGACGGAAATCTTCCTTTGTGTTCGTTCAAGGAGGATGAATAATGCCAAGTTGGATGTTTTTAACTGAAATAGAGCGTTGCCATTTAAAGAAATGAAAAGAATTAGTTTTCCATTTTCCTTTCAGTATGACTTTTATTATTCGTTCCAAATTTTAATTTTTTTTCAGTACATATGATCGAGTAATGCATTTATTTCTTCTATAGAGAAAGATTTGAAAGAACTCGCAAAATAAAAAAGTTAAACCAGCACAAAAACAATAAGAAAGATCTCTAAGTAATCTATAAATTAAAATTTTGTTATATTTAAATAATTTATTTCTTAATATTTAAGGGATGTTATAGATAGAGTATTTATTTTAAAGAAATGTTATTTTTTTGCAAACTAGCTAATAACCGGCGCAGAAGAAATAATTTTTAAAATATCGTTTGAAATTCGAAATGTCTATCTTGTTTAATTAGAAATGATAGAAATAATTATTTTCTAGTCGATAGTGAATACATTAATTGAAATTGAATGATATATAAAAGAGTAGTATAAATAATATTTCTTCAATTTTTATGACTTTATTATTTAAGTATATTTTAGAATAAACAATATTTTTAGCTTTTCCTCTTCAGCAAACTTCCATTTCGTGAGCATTCTGGCCATATGAAAAACATGGTTTCTCTAGGTTCAAAACAATAGGAAAAGTTTTATTGCCAGCGGATAAAGAGTAATTTAGTATAAAATACAAACAAACAAAAATATATTTTATATTTTCGATTTTTATATTACTGCATTAAAATTGTTGAGATTTTTGCAATTATTTTATATAGTTTGTTTTCTTGTTGAAAAATATAGAAGGATCATAAAAAACGGAAGTATAATTAGGGAGAATATGAGACATGTTTTGAATTCTTGTTTAACTCCTAAAACTATTGATCACTATATAATAATATACCATTTCCAAATTAGGTACTTTCTGAAAAAGGGCTTAATAAAATAACTTAAAAGCTATTATTTTCTAATCAATACAAAACCATTATGTAAATTAGATTCTATTTAGTTTATTAACTGCCAGTATAATGGATAGTTAAGCAGAAACGTGATTTCTTTGGTCCAAAATTTCAGACAAAATTTCTTTTTGAGTTAATCATTAGAAAATTGGAATTAACATTATTTTAATTTACCGAAAAATTTAAAATCCGTTCAGGTAAACTCTGAAACATTAAAATTTTGATTATTTATTGCAGTTTATTTTATATAGTTCATGTTGTTGTTATTTAATTCACATGTCATTGACAAGCTCTCTAACGAAAAGCGCGATTTTAAATCGAGTTTGTGCAGTAGCTTCTGAGGTAAAACTCTAGTGAGCACTCGAGGGCAGACATCTGACATTAACTCATACGTAGACGACTTTCATACACTTGCTTGCACAACCTCTTTTTGTTGTTGTCTCATGCCATTTGGTTATACCAAACCCGAATGAGCAGAGGTGTGCGCCTTTCGTTGTTAACGAGCACCGTTCTGGTGAAAGGACGACTTTGCTCGAACACACATGACACAACCCTTTTTAGGGGGCTGTCGAATTCATTCATACACTCATCCATCCGCAAGTCAGATTTAGATCCACCGACTCCTCCCTGATTCAGTACCCCCAGAGCTATCGTTTTGTTATAGGAACTTGGAGAACTTTGCAGCCACTACCTATTTAACGCTTCCCAACTGCCATTAGCCAACACGGCGGTCTTTGGCCAAGACGAGGACAGAACCCGCGACCTTTCGGTTACGAGACTGACGCTCTACCACCCAGGCTACAGCGGCCCTACATCTTTTTATAAGGGGGTGTTGATGCACACCTCCCAGTTGAAACTCAGCTTAAAGAACAAACATGTCCCAACCAGAGTTCGAACATGGGACTCATGAAGGTAGATGCGCTACCTAGAGTCAAAACGTCACCACCATCCGTGTATTGATGGCTGTCACGATGTGTTGCTATGCATCTATTTTAGGAAAGATCTGTGCTTGGGTAGGTGATGATTACTAGATAATAGGTCACAGTTTTCTAGTTTATCTGAGCAAATTTATAGGTAACAGTGTTCTCGATTAGTTTAGTTTTATTAACGTCCCGTTGTAAAGCAACACTAGGACTATTTTTGACTGACCTTGTCATTTTGAACCACGGTCAGATGACGAGGACGACAACTGAACTGGGACCCCCTCTCCATACCACTCCAGTGGGAGGATGTTTGGCCTGATAGATTTAACGTGCAACAGGCCCCCTCACATGACGGTTCTTCGGTGGAATCGAGTCACTAACCTGAAACCTTCCAGTTCCGAAGCCGAGACCTTACCACCAGGCCACCGCGGCCTTCACAGTGTTCTTGAATTTATCTGGGTTCTATAGCAAAAAAGGGTTGATTGTTTTATTATTTACTATAGTTACCTCCTGATATACAGCTTTCCTTTATTAACACGATCATTCAAATTATTATTAATAATTAAAAATGATATTTAGTATATTAATGAGATCAAAGTACTAGCTGGTACCCTACGCGTTGCTGCCTCAGAACAAATAATTTTCGAAATATTGTTTGAAATTTAAAATAGGTATCTTGTTTAGATATTAATGATAGAAATAATGATATATACTTTCTTATCGCTTTAGAGTAGACAATATTTTTAGTTTTCTTCTCTTCAGCAAAAACAAATAAATTTCTTGTCTATCGGATTCGTAAGCATCCATCATACAACTGGCCATGTGGAAAATATAGATTTTCTAGGTTCAATCCGCACGCCTGAAGTTATTGACCTTGCTCCTTGTTGATGATAATCGAGTAAAGCAAATCGAATGGGGAACTGCATTTTTTTTAAATCTAAAGGTATCATATCAGACTTTTGACGTCAGTGGGAATAATGGGAATAAGCACGGCTTCTCACATAACACATCTTCTCTAACATTTCGTCAAGAATAGTTTCCTCACTTCTTCTCTCACATTGGTCTTTTCATTCTAATGCGAAAGATGAGGTAGCATATAAATGTTAATTTTTGATTCTTTTCACATGCTACTTTGAGATTCTGAAACAAGTGAATTCTGAATTTGTAAACGATCTGCTGTATTGCTCATTTGTCGTTCCTCGTTTGTTAGAAAAGCTCGAATTGGTTTATTTCTCCGTGCTGCGATGGCAGACCTATTAAATGACGAACGTTTTGATCGCATATTTCTTATCGAAGCAATCAACACGATATACACTTGAATAACCGAAATATGGTTTTTCGATACACTCAGTAAATAGAAAAATTACTGTTTGCACTGGAAAATTTCCTTTATATATAATTTACCTTGATCGGCATCGCTAATAAGAATTCTATTTTATACTTATGAGATGAACCCTATATGCCGGTTGACGCAGCAAATAAATAAATAAAATGAAATAAAATAAAATAAATAAATGAATAAAATTAATTAATTAAATAAATAATTAAGTAATATAAATAAACCAATAAAAGAAAATAAGTCATAAAAAATTGTGCACGCTGAATGATAATATCTTCTGTAGATGACTATTTATTAAAGAAAACAACAAAAGCTCTTGCATTAAATATTTTCTATTTCATTTCATTCACATTGATTGGCATCAATGATAATAAATTTTATTTTATTTGATATTTTAGCTATTGACTCCAAATGGCATGCGCCGTTTGATGTTTACTGTTTGTTTTTTGTCGATTGTCAATTTTAAAATATTACCTGTACTCAAGACCTCTCAATTCGGGTCTTCTCGATTGACGGCCTAGCTTGAAAGTGCCGGCCTTTTATAGTTCCCGGAATGCGGGACTAGAAGCTTCTAGACCAATCAGGGCATATCTGGAGGGTTGGTATCTTGGTTCTTAATGGACGGATCGAGAAAATTCTCAATGTTTCGCGTATTATCCATTTAGTCGCCGAATTTGCTACCAAGTCGCCAAATGGTCTACAAAGTTTGTTTCCAAGCTCTGGGTCACGAATGCGACACCCGCGCACTGTCCGGCACAGATTACTATAAATCCTTCTTTCTTATGAATTCTCCTTAATTGTGTGTGGAAGCAAAATTACAGGTTTGCAACAACATTTTGTAATCTTTAGATTCGTAAGTTGATTCCCCAGTGTTTAATAAATCCACCAACTTTGTAATTTGATACAGTATTAACAAGAAATATTCTTTGGAAAAATGTCTTATCAGTAATCACACAAGTTTCTGATACTCCCTTTGACATTTGATTAAATGACACTTGAATGATTCAATTGGATTAAACTTGAATACATAAACTTTATAAATGAAATGACCTGAAAATATCACAAAGCATTATCGAATCCTTGGCCCCCTGAACTGACTTCACAGTTTTTTTTTATAAATCTATCATCTTTATAAATTTATGCAAAATAAACAATAATTCCTCAAACATGATGAACTAATTCATGAAGATGTATCAGGAAAATATCTTAATCAATATTCTTCTAAGCTACCAATACTTGATTGAATGATACTTGATTTTAATTTGAATATATTTAGGACGTAACCCTTCCAAATAAAATGTCAGTGTAAAACCAGATTTCCTTGAACAATTCACAAAAAATCGAGTCATATCCTACCCCCCCCCCCAAAAAAA
>JAPMOQ010039287.1:460291-481716 GCA_026543055.1 Argiope trifasciata
CTTCATTTGACTGTACTGAGAATATAGATTTCCGTTCTTCATTTGATAATACTGCTAATATAACTTTTCGTTCCTCATTTGATTGCACTGCGAATATAGCTTTTCGTTCTTCATTTGACTATACTGCGAATACAGCTTTTCGTTCTTCATTTGACTGTACTGCGAATACAGCTTTTCGTTCTTCATTTGATTGTACTGCGAATATAACTTTTTGTTCTTCATTTGTCTGTACTGCGAAAATAATTTTTCGTCCTTCCTTTGATTGTACTGCGAATATAACTTTTTGTTCTTCATTTGACAGAAGTCTTCACCACATCAAATGAATATGTGTTTTATAAATGCTTTCACATCGCCTACGATGTCTTGTTCCTAATATTTGCATACAATTAAACTTTCTACTATCTTAGGTGTTCCTTTTGCTTATTTCAACAAGCTTTTCCGAAAATTATATAGTTTTTTTTTTTAAATTTTACATTCTATTCTATAATTTTATACATCAAATTATACATAAAAGTATCTGAGGTAAACAAACCATACTGAAGGAAAAGAAAGATATGTAGTTATTATTTTTTTCATGATTGGATATTCAGCTAGGAATTAACATTATTGCAAAATTATTCCATGTTCGATAATGAGTTCCAATAAGTTTCTATATTAGCATGTAAAAATTCTTTAAGAGAGTAATAAATATTTTTGCAATTGTATTCCAAGCCAGGCTACTTAACTATTTTATCTAATATTTAACTATTAAACATAATTGAAGCCAAATGGAATTAGACAATATACATTCAAAGCAAAACAATCTATAATATCTTACAAATGCTGATAAAACGAATTGCTTCCTGCTAAGGATAAAACATTTCATTTATAAAATATCCATCACAGAATCCGGCAACATTTAAAAGAGCTCGCCATTTTTAATGGAATATCTCCACCAGTACTAAATCTGAAGACTTTTATCTTTTCATTTCACAATGCTCGTGGCGTTTTGCCAACAGATATTTCAAGGGATTTCCCCAGATTTGAAACATTTAATAAAACTTTTAGAGTGTCGCTTCGTTTTGGGAATTGTCTTGTCTCTAATGGATGAGGTGCATTTTACTGAAAATCGAGGAGGTACTTGCATAGGGCTTAAGTTTTCATGATGGTCCATTTCAGAATGGGCGAAGAATAAAATTTTTGTCTCTCTGATTGATTTCAGTCGAGATTCTATTTAGATTAAAAGTAGGAAGGTCATTTATTTTGAGATCTTTATATATTTTTCTCTTAAGGTTTTATTCACATCTGAATGCTTTGAACGAATAATATCTACTAATATACAAAGTGGTTATAAATAAACTTTCCATATAAAAGTCATACAATGCAAATGATTATGATGATGTCGTGTCCGTATTTCCACGGAAAGGGGGTGTCGCAGCTTCTGAGGGTAAAGACCCCTGAACATCCAAGATGGCAGAAGTCTTACTTTTTGCTCAAATGAAGGTGACACACACATTCGCTCGCACAACCCCTTTTTACAGAGGGGCACATTCATGCATCACATAGATAGAACACAGTACAGTCATGTCCGAACCGGGACTCGAACCCGTGACGCCCTTACAATGCAAATGGATTAACAGAATGCAGCGATATTTGGTATACAGTCTATACAGGAGATACACTCGCGGAAGTTTGGGGGGGGGAAGTCCCTAAATGTCCACCAGAGGGTGCCTCTACTGGAAAAACAATTAATACAATGATCGACCAAAACATATTATTATTTATTACAATACTAGCTGGTACCGGCGCGTTGCTGCAGCAGAAGAAATAATTTTTGGAAATATCGTTTGAAATTTAAAATATCTGTCTTGTTTTGTTAGTAATGATAGAAAAAATAGCATTTATTTTCTTACCGAAAATGAATACATTCTATGAAGTTAAATAATACATAAAGAAGAAGCGTAAATAATATTAATTTTGTTTTTTAACTTTATTATTCAAGACTTTAGGGTTGGCAGTATTTCCCTCCCATCTTCAGCAGAAAGAAATAAATATTCGAAGTTTCATAGCAATCGGATGAGCGCTACAGCACCTTATAAGAGACATACAAATAAACATTCATTTCTATTTAAAAAGATTACATAATTTTACCATGCCTATAACCATCCCGTGTGCAGTTAATAAGTATTCAAAGTTTCATCGGAATCAGATGAGCGGTACGGCACTGCATACGAGACAAACAGGCAAATATTCATTTTTATTTATATAGATTAACTCTGCAAATAGGTCGCGGTAGCCTGGTTGGTAGAGCGTCAGTCTCGTAACCGAAAGGTCGTAGGTTCTATCCTCGTCTTGGCCAAAGACCGCCGTGCTGGCCAATGGCAGTTGGGGCACGTTAAATATGTCGAGACTGCAAAGTCCTCCAAGTTCCCATAACAAAGCGATACCTCTGGGGGTACTGAATCAGGGATGAGTCGGTCTCTGATTTGGATCTTAATTCCGACTTGCTAATGGATGAATGAGTGTATGAATGAATTCGAACACCCCCTAAAAAGGGTTATGTCGTGTGTGTGAGCTAGAAGTCGGACTTCTGCCCTCTGGGTGCTCAGGGGTCTTTACGCTCAGAAGCTACTGCACCCTCTTTCCGTGAAAAACACGGACACAACAACAACTCTGCAAGTGGCGATTTGATAATAAATACGTATCCAAAATCAGTTTTAAATAACGGGAATAAAATTGAGATTATGAAAATATATACTTGGAATAAACATTTATACATATTAATAATTAGGTCCATAAGATTTTAAAGCTTTATAGCGTAAGAAAATAGTAAATTTAAAAAATAAAAAATACATAAAATAAAAATTTGATAGGTTTCTCGCCCATAGCGTGTCTTCATTTTATTCTAATTGCGATTGATATGTAACTTATTTTTAAAAATAAAACACTAAATTTATGCACAGAGTTTGCTTGTTGTCGTGTCCGTGTTTTGCACGGAAAGGGGGTGCAGTAGCTTCTGAAGATAAAGACTCCTGAGCACCCAGAGGGCAGAAGTCTGACTTCTAGCTCACAAACACGACACAACCCTTTTTTTAGGGGGTGGTCGAATTCATCCATCAGCAAGTCGGAATTTAGATCCAAATCAGAGACCGACTCATCCCTGATTCAGTACCCCCAGAGGTATCATTTGCTATGGGAACTTGGAGGACTTTGCAGTCTCGACATATTTAACGTGCCACAACTGCCATTAGCCAACACGGCGGTCTTTGGCCAAGACGAGGACAGAACCCGCGACCTTTCGCAGAGTTTACTTGACGAACGAGAAACTTTTGATGAATTTTTTTTTTAGTTTTCTTTAATAAATGTATTAAAAAAGGGAAAATATTTAAATTGTTTAGAACCAACGTATTAAAGTGGCTTTTTTGGAAAGATGTTGACTCATTATATTAAATTGTATCTTTATAACTTAATAATAAATGTATGAAAATTGGATATTTGTTTAATTTTTAAAACCTTATAGAGTTTCACACTCCCTGACAAATTCAAACAAAAATGAAAGCATTATAAAGATATATGTTTTATTGTTTTTATGCTTTTCTCTGGTTTTTAATAATATTTTTAAAGTTAATATAAGAGCAGTTTTTACAGATTATATTTTTTTAATCGAAATATTAATCTTATTTCATTGCTCAGTCTCATATACATCGCGAGCTTTTGTTAATGTTAATTTGGTTTCTATTGAAATTTTTACTTACAAGTTTAATGTTGAGTAATTTAATCCGCTTGAAAATAAATGAATGATTGAGTTAAATGTAAGATTTTTTTGTTCATTGAATTGAAATGAAATAATTATACTTTTTTTTGTTTTTTCAATTGTTACCATTTTTTAACTCCTTGATCTAATTTTATCTCTTATCTTAGCATTTTTTAAAATGTTGATGCGTAAAACTGGCATTTAGAATATTTTTCTCTACTGTTTATTTAATTTGAGATCACTGGATACGATTTGAATTTATTTACCAAGTTTGTTGGTTTTTATCTTCTAATATGCCAAATGAAGAAACTAAAATGCTCGTTTAGTTTCTCAAAGCTGTAAAAAGGTAATTAATGATTGTGAATGAGGACTAAGTTCTCTAAATACCCTTAAGAAATTGAATACAAAAATTCAAAAACTTAAATAAAAAAAATCTGCATACATTTTTTTAACACAAAACTAAATGCACACGAGATATATATACTAGTTGGTATATGTAAAATTTATGTATCTTTTTCTGACATTTTGGCTTAATTTTTGTTCACATATTTTAACACCTTTACATTTTGAATGTATCTAATGCACATTATATATATTTTTTATTTTTGTTGAAGAATAAAATTGTATTTTACTTCGTAAGTGTGACAGCAGTATATATTTTATCACACTAGATTTAAAACCATACTTTTACTATTTACTGATTGACAACTCTGATAAGCCTTCCTTACTATAGATTTTTGGCTTCTTTTAATTCCACAATAAATATAGAACTTCAATAATTATTTTTGCTTAGTTGAAATCTAAGATATAAAAGGTATATGAAAATTTAAGGTTTTTATAAAAAATACTTTTGTAATTTTCTAAAAATGCAGCGTTTATGGCCTTTAACATGTAAAAATTAATTCTTTTACACAAAAAAATTCATATAAATAAAGTTTTAGAAAATCATCTACATACTTTTTTCCCCGAAAACTATCGTCTAAGTTCATCTGAATAGCATTTTGGAACATCAATTAAATATTTTTATTTTGAAAGTTGTCCTCTAAATAACATTTCAAAAACTATCAACGTCCCTTTTTTTCGAAAACTGTCCTCTAAGTTTATCTGAATAGCCTTTCAGAAAAAAATCTGCATACCTTTTCTTCAAAACTGTCCTCTTAATTTAACTGAACAATATTTAAAAAAAAAATTCTACCTATCGTTTTTTAAATATGTCCTCTAAGTTCATTTGAATTGCATTTTAGAAAATTATCTTTGAGATTTTTTTTTTAAATCTGTCCTCTTAGTTTGTCTGTATAGCATTTTAGAAAATTATCTATGAACTTGTTTTTTCAAAAGCTGTTCTCTAACATAGTCTGAATATTTTTTTAAGAAAATTATTTATATATTTTTCTTTTTGAAACTGTCTTCTAAGTTCATCTAAATAAAGTTATAGAATTTTTTTTAAAAACTGTTCTCTAAGTTTATTTGAATAACAGTTTTGAACATTATCTATGTGATTTTTTTTCGCAATCTTTACTCTAAATTCTACTGAATCACATTAAAAAAAATTAACTAAGAATCATTTTTTCAAACGCTGTCCTCTAAGTTTGTCTGAATAATCTATACTTATAATAAAGCTCAATGTGTGTGTGTGTGTGTGTGTTGGCGCTCTACGGGCCAGACCATTGGACCTACAGCTACCAAATTTGGTACATGTATACCTTGGAGGTCGGGAATGTGCACCTCGGAGCCCTTTTTCCGAATTTTTAATTAGAATTTGAATTAATTAAAATTTAAGTGAAATTTCGACGTTTTTCCGCTATAACTTCCGAAAATATTATCGCACAAACATGATTTTTACATCAATTTAGAGATTAAAAAATTAGCTTTCTAATGGTATCAGTGTTTTAATGTATAACTTAAGCCTCTATTTTTAACGAATTTTTAAAGAAATATTTTAACTATGTTTTTTTTGATCACGTGACCGGATAAAAGAAAATAAAACCATGACGGAAGTTCAAATAATAATAATAATAATAAACTATCATCGTAAATCAAGTCTAAAGGAAATGATACTTTTAGCACGTGACTGGATAAAATAAAAAAAAACATAAAATATGATATTTTCTTTAAAAAATAAATGAAAAGCAAAGGTTTCTACAATCGTTTGCAATATCTAAATCATTAATTCCATAAATTATCTTTGTTTAAAGTAAACCTGGTTGAATTTAGACAGGATATGCATTGAAATCCCGACTTAATGGAATATTTATGTAATCGTTTGCAATATCTGTATCATTAATTCAATTATTTTTTCCCTTTTTCGCTTTCTTTAAAAAACATATTTAACATTTTGGCAACATCACCGAAAAAAACATTTTTAATATTTTGGAAGCATAATCGATAAATTGTTAGAACATTAAACTCAAAAAGTTTTTTCTAATAAAGTTACCGACTCTTTAACTACTAATAACTGAATCTTTTAACTTTAACTATTTCTTAAATTTTGGCTAATGAATATGTGATTTAATTGAAAATTTTAGAACGCATTACTCATGGCGAACCAGCTGGTTGCCAAAGGCGGCTAGTATTTTATAAAACTATCTACGCACCTTTGTTTTTGAAAATTGCTTTCTAAGTTCGTCTGAATAACATTTTAGAAAATTATCTACGCATCTTATTCCGAAAATTGCCCTTTAATAAAATAATTACATTATCTATAAAATAGCAAGATAAGCCTAAATATTAATCTGTAATATTTTTTTGCATAATATCTAATGAAACCTGTATCCACCACACAAAATTGTGGATCTTAATAAGGATGCTCTTATCAATAATAGAAAAAAGCAGGTTGCAAAGCCATAAATGAAAACAATGTCTATTATAGTTTACTTAAATTGTTTTTCTCTACTAAATCCAAATTGTCTATTACCACGGGCATCAAGTTAAGTTTAACTGAACTTAAACGCAATCAGTATTCCTAGAGATCTAACTAAATAAACAGTAGACATTTATATTTACAGAATTCTTATTTATGTCTGAAAAAAATATCATACGGCCTTTTTCAGTTAAAGAACTCTTATTTTATACATGATTCAAATTTTTTTTAAACAACACAGATAATACTCGATACAAGTGCAAAATCTCGATAATACTACCTTTGATAATAGAGATATTATTAGACTTTGTATAAAAAAAGAGTAATATTTTTTTTTTCAAAAAAATCTCTTCTGAGAGCGATTTTAATTCTACAGGAAGTCAAGAGACTCTTTATTAAATAAAACTGTCATTTCCATTTTGCTCTAAAATGAAAACCGAAACCTATTTTCGCTATTATTTTCTCCCCCTTAAAAATTTAAATCTAATGTAATAGACATCTTTGAAAACAGTTGTCAAGAAATTCATGTATCTCCATTATCCTCCCATCTTAAAAGTACCACCCCCTATGTAATCCCATCTCTTTCTCCCTCAGAAAAAAACAAAAGAATCAACACAACCGCCCACCTCTGGGTCTCAAACGAAATTGAATTACATGAAAGGCTTAAAATTCTCTTTATACATAACTTATTTACCTGAAAGGGAGGTTTAAGCGGGTTTATGCACCCCACATCAACTGAAAATTAGAACAGACATAAAATGAGAGGGAAGTTTATGGTGCATATCCTATTTCAGAGACTGGAAGAATGTCAAAAATCGGCACAAGGTTTTTGTAGCAGCGTTTTAATACAATCTATTAAGAAGAAGCGACTGTTTGCGTGTTTTAGGTCGTAAAGAAAAATTTGCGGGGACAGGTTGGGGTTGTTTTTTTAAGACGAGGGGTTGGAAAATTTGATTTGTTTCAATTGAGAGCTCGCGAGTGGTTGTGACAGAACGGTTCAAGCGATGTGAATATGCACCCTGATTCGATTTGGTGCCTGTAAATAATGGAATACGAGGGGTTTCGAGACGTTGAAACAGTCGTTGGAAAGGGTGTGATCTTTGTGTATTTGTTGGAATTCTGGAATGTTTCAAATTTTTTTTGACGTTTTATGGTTGGGTCCTTGTTCGAATCATGAAAGAAGGGGTGTTTCTTGCAATAAAGATTATTCAGTGATGGTTTACAATGATGTTTTTACTGTCACAGCATTTGAAGGTTGGGTTAAATTTCACTTTTGTCAAAAATTCCAAATGGCATTTTATTACTTCAATAAATACTTCACTTTAATTTTGTTGATCATGTGATTTGAAAGCTCAAATATTCTGCTGAAATATGAGGGGTTTTGAAACGCTGATACAGTCGTTCGAAAGGGTATGATCTTTGTATATTTGGTGGAATTCTGGAATGTTTCAAATTTTTTTTTGACATTTATGTTTCGGTTCTTGTTCGAACCATGAAAGAAGGGTCTTTCTTTCAATGAAGATTATTCAGTACTGGTTCACAATGATGTTTTTACTGTCACATAAACTGACACAGCATTTGAAGGTTGGGTTAAATTTCACGTTTGTTAAAAATTTAAAATGTCATTTTATTACTCTAATAAATGCTTCACTTGAATCTTGTTGATCATCTAACAAATTTCCACAAAATATATTGATAGAAATGTAATACAATATTGATAAAACATGAATGAGCACTAGTATTTCATTCTTTTGGGATTTTAAAACACAAATATTCTGCTGAAATTTGTTCTAATGTTATATTTGCATTAAAAAATATTCAATCTGCACAGCTGATTAAATAATACAGGATTCTCTGTAAAAAATACTAAAAAAAAACAAATAATACAGGATTTTCAGTAAAAAACACTAAAAAATAAATAGATAATACAGGATTTTCAGTAAATATACTAAAAAATTTAGTACGCCGTTTATTTCTAGAGTAATGAATTAGTACAGCGAAAGCAGATTTCACAAATGTTTTACAGGTGCAATCCAGAAATAAAATTGAGCATGGTCAGCTTTAAAATGTTTGTCGAATTCAGTCAACATTAATGCAGTCATGTTGGTACGATTTGATGAATTACATCTATTACATCAGTAAAAAGTATTATGTTAAATTATACTTCTCACACAATGATGAATCTTTGTACTTGCTTATCATAAATGGCTGATTCGATCTGAAAGAAGGCATGCTGAAATGAGTAGACCTAGACAAGATCTGACCATAGACAAGAGATATGATGGAGACCTAATCACATATCATGGCACCACCCTTCCAATAGGAGCCAGATCTCTTCATTTGCAGGAGATAGACAACCTCACACCATCAGAGTGACCTGAACCAAATCTTCAACAGATGATTTAATGAAATTCGAACGAAATTCCCAATATTTATTCATGTTTTTTTTAAATATAAAAATTATGCTTAATTTTTGAACATTTCTGTATTTATTAAATTAAATAATTATTCAATAATCTTCATTAAAAAAACTTGAGCTAACAACAGTATTTCATTAATTCTAAGATCAATAATAAAAAATAACAGAGGTTGAGGGAAAAAAATTGGACAAAGTTATTACATCACAGAATAAACTTTAGCACCTTTACTTTACTTTTAGTGTAATCAATAATGTTTGAGGAACAGTTCCATGCTATTCATGACTGAAAGCTCACCATAGAACGCCAACCACGTAACGAGACGTACACAAGAATGGAATTACATACTCTGAGAGCTACAGAGGAATGTTTGCCACAATTAGAGTACTGTCATGTGATAAGGCGATAATAGAAATATTTGGTTTAACATTTAACACCTATTCACTGATGAGAAGTTCTTTGCTCTCCAACAAGTTCATAACTCTCAAAACAATGGTATTAGGTCTGCAAATGCTCTAAGCACGTCTACAATTGTTGATGATCACCAACATTCAAAGACATGTGAACGACAAACATCTCTGCTATTTTAGATGAGTGTGTAAAAATAAGTTTAAAAAAATGCACTCGCATGCCATATTAGAGGATGTTGTAATTCCGAATACCAAAAAGCATATCGACTATGTAAACTGGCATTTCAAAAAGACTCCGCAACAGCTTAACAGGTCAAAAAGACAGAGGAATGGTGGAAGGTGCATTTTTTGGATGGGCTATCATCCAGAGATTGGACACAATACTCTCTGAATCTCAATACTATGGATAACACTGTATGTTCATTTCGGAGGATAGGTTTTGAACTAAACCACACAAAAGTTTGGACTCTTCAAAACAATTGTTTCGGTGGGAATGGGATTGATTAAAGAAAGAAAACTAGCGCCTTATTACTGAAAGTCTCAATAAGTGTTTGCGCATCTACATCGATGCAAAACATGGCCACTTTGAAACCATTTGATGATGGTTCCGTGTTAACACGGAAAGAAGATGCAGTGGCTTCTGAGGGTAAATATTCCTGTGCAGAAATTTGACTTCCAGCTCAAAAGAAGATGACACACATACATTCGCTTGCAAAACCCCTTTTTACAGGGGGATGGGGCTCATTCCGCACCTCACATTTTAGTTTAGTTTAATTATTTTAACGTCCCGTTATAAAGCAACGGACGAACCTCGTCATTTGGGACGAACCTCGTCATTTTGAACCACGGTCATGATACCTGAGCTGGAACTCCCACTCTCATACCACACCACAACAGCGGGAGGACGTTTGGTCTGACAGATTTAACGTGCCTCATACAACGGTTTTTCGGTAGAATCGAATCTCAAATCTGAAACCCTCCAGTTCTGAAGCCAAGACCTTACAACCAGACCACCGTTGCCCCCATGCACCTAACAGGTAGAATATAGGATGAAGAACAATTATGTTTGAACTAGAACTCGAGCCTGGGAGGCTTAGATCACGATAAAGAAGCACTTCCCCTAAGTCAGGAAGCTGGCAAGAAAGAAAGGCTAAAATTTAGGTATGCTTAACATCATACACTTCAGGTTTTTAAGATTTTCTGATATCATAAGTACTATAATTAAGTCATTATTTTCAACTTTCAGATTCTTTCTTAATTCCAGCATTTCTACATGCTCATTTAAACAATTATAAGCAGTTCCGATTGCACCACAGCTGCATTTATTTTACAGAGGTGCTCATTCACACATCTTACAGATAGAACACAAGAGAAGAACAATCATGCCCGAACCCGGAGTAGCTCAGATCACGGATAAGACGCGCCATCCCTAAGCCAGGACGTCCGCTTGAAGGCAAATAAATGTATTTATTAACAAAAGTCCACTCTTATTATTATTTGTATTGTTTTGTTTATTTATATATTTTTAATAAATTTATATTAAAAATTGTTTGCCCACGTTTTTTTTACACCTTGTATATTAGTAGTATTATTAGTATTTGTATATATTATATTAGTATTATTAGTATTAGTATTTGTATATATTATATTAGTATTAGTAGTATTAGTATTTGTATATATTATATTAGTATTAGTATTTGTATATATTATATTTAGCATTATATTGTATTATATATTAGTATTTCCCAGTAAAATAACAAAATAATAATAAAATAATGAAACTTAATTGACTATCCAGTAAGTTACGCACACAAAATACATTCAAGGAACACAATTTTAATGTTAGTACTTCATGTTTACTATGAAACCAAAACTTTTCGCTTTGATTTCATGCAAAATTATTTTTTTAAAAAAATGTCATCCCCTTATACATACATTTGGGTATTAACTTTATTTCCTTACCCATTTAAATTCAACATAAAATCCATAGTATCTTTGTACTAAGAGATTACAACCTAATTATACAGATATCTAAAATTATACTTATATAGTACTCAAAGTAAGTGGAGAAAAAAAGATGATATAAACGAAGCAATTTACCCCAGAGTTTAGTCTGGCAAACACGGGGTGTGTACCCTGCGAAACAGATTAAACATATCATTCCCGGGCGAGGCCAGAAAGCAAATAGTGGAAGTTTTGATGCGATGCCTGAAATATTCAAAAATGTTGCTTCTACAAGAGCCGCCGAAACATTTTTGCCTTCTGGAAATCTCCGCGGTGGATATTGACAGTGGAAAATGGTGTGGATTTTGCCTTTTATAAAAAAAGTGTAAAGATCAATCTGTCTGGGGATAAAAGATGTTTACTGACGGTTTACCCTTTTTCTTGATGTCTGTGGTGCGAAAAGGGATATTGTAATGAGGTTCTGATGAAATCCTGGACACGGTGCTGAGATTTACACAATATATGTTCCAAAATAATGAAAAAAAAAAAAGCTATTTTTGTTTTTCAAAACTTTAGTGATTGTTACACAATAAACGGTTAATGTGTCTGTATTCATAGGAGTGCGGTTTGAAAATAATTAATGTTGTTTGCAAATCATATTGATAAGAATCTTTAAAAATCTACAAATTTAAAATAAAGAATCCTTCTTGGAATTTCTAACAATAATGGAATTTAGCAAATTTTTATAACATATTTCAGTATTGTGCAAATTAATTAGGACAAACACAAAATGTTTCATCTATGTTGGTTAGTTAGTATAGATTCACTTACATGCATGGTATAGCAATCTGGTAGTAAATATGTTCCTCCCTAGAGTTAATGAGATCCTGTCCACGTTTCAGCATGGATTCCACTAATTTATAGCATACGATTTGGATGTCATCAACATATAACTAAAATTTTATGACATTTTCAATCATATTTCTCTTAATACAGCAGTTCATTTTATTCGCACGTTTTTTCACAATGCCCCATAAATTTTAACTGGGATTTATCTCTCTGGAATTACCATATCAATTCAAAATTGTCAATATCTTTTCTAGAATTTTTTTACCAGCTTGGAATTGTGATATGGAGCAAGATTTTATTGAAAGACACCAACACCACCAGCAAACATTTGCATCAGAGACAAATCTTTTTTTTCAAGTATTGAAATATAATTTTTAGAGTTCATCATCCCCTCAACTGGTACTAAGCTGCCAGGTTCTCCAGATGGGAAATATCCCCAAAATATCTGCTACTTCGGGTACTAAACTGTTTGATTAAGATGTTCTCTGACGGCTCTCCATCACTTCGTCTGACAAATGTAGATTGAATCACTTGCATAAAAATTGTTTTATCACCGAATAGAACTTTATTCCAGTCTTTATCAATCCAGGATTGATATTTCCTGGTTCAATACAAATGTTTTCTCTTCATTATGGGTTTTAACAACTCTTTTTTTTTTACTATTCTTGCACATCTCCCTGCTTCAATAAGATTTGGTTATACTGTTTATGAATCAACGCTCATACCAGTAGCTAATAATTCTAATTCATGTCTTGCTATGATGCATTTTATTATTTTATACTAGCAATTTGTCTTTTCAAAGTATTGCATTGTGTTTACATCCATATATACTCTTTTGATTTGAAGAACTGTCCCAAACTTAATTTGCTGATTAATTATCTTAGATACACTGGATTTTCCAACTTCAACCCTGACAGCAATATCCCTTACTGTCATTGAAGTATGCTGACTGAGGATACCAATTCTAGTCTTTTTCCTGGGAGTGATATACATCTTTTAACATGTATTAGAACAAGACAATTTTCACAGCCAATCTCTTCTTACAATGTCTGAAACCTAATAGATGGTAAAATGCTTTACATTTGATGATTACATGGTCAAACCAGTTTAGACTAGTTAAGAACCTTTTTTTCGTAAGAAAATGCAGTTGAAACTGGTTTGAGGTAGAACATTCCCGAGAAATGAAGAATTTTATAAAACTGATTTTTTTCCCAATTAATTTGCACAGTTCAAGGCTATCACCTCATTCGCCGACTTATTGGTTATCACAAATTTGGTAGAAATTAATTGTTTTGCCCTTAATATATATATGTATATATTAAACTGTATTTGCCTTAAATAACACTAAAATACTGAATTAATAACACAGATGATTTAAAAGATTATCAAAAACTGGCTACTCTGGACAAGCCAGAAGACACACAGATAAACTTGAATGATCTGACCACCACAACAGTAAAATTGGCGGAAACTGTGGATAAGTCTTAAGGGCCATCAACGGTCACGGCACAACTCTTCCTTAAGGAAGCACGTTCCGTCAACGATGGGCGGAGTCAATAATCACAGTGATGATGGGAGCCAGCCATCATACCGGAAGCTTCTCCTCACTTAAGTGTTGCCCCCCCCACGTGGTTTTGGCGTGGTTTGATTATATATGATTCCAGAAAATCATGATCCTTCTCAATTGTCTGAAGTTAAAACCGTCTTCTTAGGAAATAAGAGGAAAATATGTTATAAATACTATTGTTATGATTATTTAAAAATCTACACATTTAAAATAATAAAAAAATGAAAGAATTAATCTCTCATCCACAGAGATTAGTATAATTTGGCCCTTTTTTATTACATAATAGTCGTCTTAGGAAACCATCTGGTTCGTGGAAATATTGGTTACATTTGGTTTCAGAAAAAGTTGCACTTAAGATATAACTTGAAGTTCATTTTTCTTCCAAATTCTCTGGCATAAATGCCGACTTATTAGTAAAACATAGGCACTAGTAGTTAATAGTAGTGTATGATAATTCTATTTATTGTATACTTGAACTTTTTTTAATGGAGACTATTCATATGATATCATGCAACTATTATTCATCTGTTTATCTATCTTATAAAGTTCACGATGCTGTAACCAGTTTTTTTCATTTGTCTTGTAAGTAGCATAGGTATTACAAAAATTATTTTTATTCAATTTTTAAGAATGGAAAAACCTTGTTTAATTGTAGTTAAATTTCGATTCCGACATAATTAGTTTCAGTTTTCTGAAATAATTTAATTTTTGACGATTATGGAAATTGGTTTTAATTATTTAATACTTTTATGGTACATGTATATATATATATGAAATAGAAGTAATGATTTTGTGGCTTTTTCGCTATTTCTTTATTGAAATAAACAAAAGTATTTTTCACCATTTTCTTCATCCACTGGTAACGTAATTCACTTTAGTTTCTTTCTTCCAAAGAGAAAACACACACACACACACCGCCTTCATTCCATAGAATACCGGATCACAATCATTTGTATTCGTATAACCAATCCCCAAAAAACACACCGCAAAAAAAGAAAACATTTTTCCCACACAGTAATGCAGAGAAAAACCACCCTTTTTCCTTACGCGAAAATTCAAAATACTTTTTCCCTTCCGAAATAAACTTTAAGCACTTTCCGCCTATACATCATACACGAAAACAGTATTTTTTTTTCGCTCCCCGCTTTTACCTGCGTTAACCATTAGGGGATTCTGGACCTTCCGCAAGTCATCATTTGTCAAGTAAAGCGAAGAAAACCGTAAGTAATGGTTTCTGAATCTCGCCTATGGTGTTGATGAATCACACTCCGCGGCCATGATAAGCAGCCCTTGTGGGTGGTCTCCGGCCGAACCCCCTTTTTCTAGACGATGAGGCCAAACTGAAATTTATGGTCCTCCGGTGTTTTAGAAGAAAAATAATTAGCCCAGCCCTCTCTCCTATTAAGGGCCCCAGAGATATGGGATGCAAGATTTGTTTACTGCGCTGTTTCATCACGGTGGCTGGTGGTGGTGGTATCTCGTGCTCAGAAGAAAGGTTTTCCGTAATAAATCTGGGATAAAAATAGGTGGCATCCATCGTGTTATTTAGATTTATTGGGCATGCGTGGGAGAATCTTAAATGAAACGCTTCATTTTGATGGTTGGTGGAACTTTGTTGTTTTAATGGAGTGTTTATAGGATTTTGTTTATTAGGCCTCAATGGTTTTCGAGATTTATTACATTAGACTTCAGGGGAAAACTGAAGACAATTCTAACTTTTAAGGAATCTATAATTTATTTCATTCTTAAAATGCTTAAAAGTATTAACTGCAGCTTGTGTTTACTTCAGATTACTTTATTTCATTCTTAAAATGCTTAAAAGTATTAATTATACCTTGTGTCTACTTCAGAATGCTTTATTTCATTCTTAAAATGTTTAAAAGTATTAACTGAAACTTGTGTCTAATTCAGAATGATTTATTTCATACTTAAAATGCTTAAAAGTGTTAACTGCAACTTATGTCTACTTCAGAATACTTTATTTCATGCTTAAAATGTTTAAATGTATTAACTGCGACTTGTGTCTACTTCAGAATGCTTTATTTCATGCTTAAAATGCTTAAAAGTATTAACTACAACTTTTGTCTACTTGAGAATGCTTTATTTCATGCTTAAAATGCTTAAAAGAATTAACTGCAACTTGTGTCTACGTCATAATGCATTTCAAGTAGTCTGGTGGTAAGGTCTCGGTTCATGAACCGTAGGGTTTGAGGTTCGAGACCCAATTCCACCGAAGAACCGTCATGTAAGGAGGTCTGTTGCACGTTAAATCCTTCAGGGTTAAGCGTCCTTCCAGTGGTGTGATGTGGTGAGAAGAGTGCCAGCTCAGGTGTCATCCTCGTCATCTGACCGCTGTTTAAAATTAAAAGGTCCATCTGAAAACAAACCTAGTATTGCTTTACAACGGGACGTTAAAATAACTAAACGAACCCTCAAATTCTAATGGAACGAAACGAAAAAAAAAAAAAAGATATATAAATTAATTAGTGATTGAAAAATAAATATTAGCTGATTACTTTGCTTCATTATTAATTTATCAGTTCACACACACCAGCAAATGTATAAAAATCTGACCGCAGTTCAAAATTAAGAGGTCCATCTCAAAATACCCTCGGTATTGCTTTTAAAAAGGAACGTTAATATACGTAAATTAATCTAATCAGAACGTATTACAAGAATAGGAATTATTGTTTGTTTAGATTGCTTTTAAGTTAATTGCTTTTCATTGTAGAATTGATAACAGGACAATATTTCAAATTTATTTTACGTTATCAACGCATTATACTCTATGGACAAATTTTTTCCATTCCAATCCCATGTAAAATCTTGATATTGACCGATTAAATAAGAGAATAGCGTAACAAAACAATTCGTTTATTTACAACCTTATATATATATTGTAACTTGACTCTTTCCCATTCATGATAAGCGGCATTTCCAGCCAGCTGTATCACCACTGTTGAAATCCTCAATGGTTAAATGCCTCCAAATTGCCAAATGGGTGATCTTCTTCCCCGAGTGGTCATCGCATTTGGTCATTAATGCCGTCCAACTGAAGAACCACACGTGACGTTTCATTATTTAAGAGAAACTTATCGCACCCTCAAGGGGAAGAGATGTCAAGCCGTCTGAATACTAAATTTTTCTCATTGTGAAGGGACTATCATTAACACGTGTTCCATAATGGTGAGTTATGAGGGCGCATTATTCCCACGATCGACGCAGGTAAGTATACATGTATGAGGCAGTTTAGCTAAGATAGGTTCTTGTGCCTATAAACACCATAAACCAAATCAAATCCACTATCGACTGGTGACCACTGAGAGGAGACATTTTGCTGAACAACTATTGGGTGATAGAGAGTTCAAGTTCACCAATGGGGGATAAGAGGCGGTGATTAAACAAAAGTTTTTTTTTACAAATGGGAGATAAACTTTTTGGGGTTTCGGATTGCTCGCCACTAGTTGAAGTTTGGTGGATCCCTAGAGTTGCTCTAATCGTAGCCGTGGTAACTAGCAACCTGTTAGTTTTTTGATGTTATTTATCCGAATTAATGCAGAACTTATTTCACGCTAAATCTTCGACTTTTATGTAAATAGCAAATACTTTAACCTCGCTTAGAAGTTGTTCTTAAGTACATATATGACTGTAAATAAACGAATTGTCAGAAATTCTACTCTCTGTTATTTGAACGATGAGAGTCAAGACATTACAATGTACACAAAGATAACTTGTTCTCAACTAAGGTTCACAACTGTTGGAAGTTTAATCATGAAATACAGTCGATTCCGGTTAATCGGACCACATCGGAACGCGATCATTTTGGTACTAATAACCGGCTGGTCCGATTACACGAACATGCCCTATGTTACAAGACGAGACGTGCTATACGTAACATATTAAAATGTCATTATGACCTTTATTGTGCGGCACACGCGTATGGAGAACATACAAACAAGAACTACTGTTGCCTATGAACTTTTTTCATTGAAAAATAAATTTACAAACAAATTCTTCGAAATGATCTACACGATACTCAGCATGCGAAGCACAATAAAAAAAAGTTCTTATCAAATTCAAGTCAACGTTTGAAGAACTTACTACCGAGCTGCCCGTTCTAAGAAACAAAGTGCTTGCTCCCCTCTCGCTGGTTCTTTTCCCTTTCGGACTTCCTGCTGTACATAGGTGACTTGTGGCTTCTTTTTCATCTTCCCTGCCACGTTCTTTGGTCCGTTTAAACGGAATTTTAGTTCAAATAAGCGAATAATATTAGGCTTATGTACATAGGATTTGTTTCGGTTATTTGAGATTCGGTCCGAATAAGCGGCTGGTCCGATTATCCGGTGGTCCAATTAACCGGATTCGACTGTAGTTTTCTCGATTAAATCAAACAATAGACAACAAAAAGACGCAAGCAGGTTGTTTGCTCAAAACGGCTACACCAGGGGTCCGCTCCAGAAATACGTTGATCTTCATCGGGTGGATCCTAACACAGAAACCCGAATCGCAGGGAACTTCTCTCGAAATCAGAAACAACTTCTTCGAACACCGACGTCTCTCCAAATTCACCTTCGGCACCTCTCACTATTCTTCTCTCTACTCTCTAACCAAACAAAAAATACTGCATTTTATTTCCGTCAGATCTCAGTCTCTGACTTTTTTTATTGATGAACTTTGGTCCATTATTACTCAATAGCTCCTCAGCAATTCTTACTATTCAGTAGTCTCCAGTCGATCTTGGTATTGCTTGTCCAGGATCCATATTTGCAGCGGAGCCATCCCGAAACCATGCTAATTGTAATCAATTCATAACTAACATTGGCTGAAGTCCAGATGCGTTACGCACTTAATTGTTGTTGATGATTGATCATTTCTACAACATCTGTGACTTTTCACCTGGATGTAAAAAATAATCAGATGTAATGATTCCGTTGGTGAAAAGGATCCACGCTGGCCGTTTATAGGCCCTTAACAATGTGTGGGAAAAAAGATGACGTTACATCTCAACAGAGTAAGTGGGTCTGGTGCACGTTAAATCTGTCAGGCCAAAAGTCCTCCCACTGGAGTAGTGTGGAGAGGGGGCTGGCAGCTCAAGTGTCATCCTCATCATCTGACAGCGGTTCAAAATTATGAGGTCCGTCCCCAAATAGTTCTAGTGTTGCTTCAAAACGGGACGTTAATATAACTAAACTAAACTAAATGAAACTATCTAACCAGAATACCAGTTACCATGCGAGGAAAAAGTGAAAACGTTACACCATTAACCTCTCCATTAATTATTCCATTCTTAGAATGTTTGACGGAAAAAGGATCAGTTTTAGGTTTAAACTGATTTGTTCGGTTGAGAAAATGTTTAAGAATCATTTTAATTACAAACCCATTTTTCTTAGAAGATCAAAATGAAATTTAAATTTCAAGTGTTTTAGCAGAATAATAACAACTTGTTTTTCTCTTAGGGCCAAGAGGTAGAGAATCCTAATATTTGTTTACTATTTTGTATCTATCACAATGTATGAACTTCGTAATTCATCATTACATTAATCGACCCAAACTACATAAAATACAATTATATACTTCATTTAGACCATTTTAATAGTACTCAATTATTACTTAACTATAAACACAGTTGAACTATATTATTACATATTACTTAACTATAACTATTAACACTTAAATAGGGCTTGTCTATTACTAAAGATTTAAATTGGCCGCTGGGTTCGGATTTGAAAGGATATCCTATGTTTATAAAATTATGCTTACCTTAAATAAAACTGATTTAGTTAAATTAATTGTAACGCAATTAAAAATATGTATAGCAAATTTTTTTCCATAATTCAACGTACATTGTGACACACACACACATAAAGAGAAAATAATTCAGCTTATATAATTAAGATGAAAACGAGAATAAATTAAAAATGGCTAAATTTACAAAAAAAAAAAAAACCCAAAAAAAAAAAGCAAAAAAAAAAAAAAAAGCAAAAGATGATGCACGAGTACAGTTACAGGTAATGAAGTCACAGTACATAATAAAGAAAATATTGTTAAACGGTCATAGAAAATTTTGTCTTGCATTTATTTTTTTTAGCAAATATTAATTAATTTTAATTTTTAGCAATATATTCTTTATTGTATTTCATATAGTTACACGCTGAAACTTATACTTTTCGTGCTTTAATTTGCGACAATAATTGATATTTATTAAAAAGAACTTTTGTCGATATGATGGTAGCATGGTCATAAAAGTTTTTTTTTGCGATATTCTTTTCTTCCATTTATATAAAAATATAAATTTTGTTTATATTTCTTTGTGAAAAAAAATTGTTGAAAAATACAATAAAAATGTCAAAAATATAGAAAATAATTTAATTTAATAGTCGAAACAATGGTATAATTAAAAATGTTTTGAATTTCTTTTAAGTTTTAAATAATTTTTATTGAATTCAAGGAAATAAATTTAATAATTGGAAAATTAAAGTGAATTTTTTTCAGAGTCAATAGGCAGATAAACATTTTTTTAAAGATTTTTTTTTGAGAATGGAAAGTAAGAAGAGACAGTCTTCTTTATAGGTTATAAGCTTTCATATGAAATGTCAATTGGCAAAATCGCAATTATGGCTGGAGAAATCTGTTATTGTTATTTTTGTTATTTAATGCAAAATGAAATGAAGTTCTTGAGATTATTTTCGAAAATAAGAATGAGAGACAAACGAGGCCGTAAATGACATATCTAAAATTTATCAGCTTTAACACGATATAAAAATTAATGAAATCGTATCTGTGATTGGGGCTGGAGAGCTGTCATTGTTTAGTGCTCGATAATGGCAGCTAAAGTAATTTTCTGTACATTAATTTAGGAAATGAGAGTAGTAGAATCAAGCATCCATTGTTTGCATATTAAGAGACGACGAGCTCTCATATGCAATAAAAATTTGTGAAATCGCATCAGTGATTGGGGCTGGGGAATACAGCGATTTTTTTTCGGCCTATATTAAAGGTGAAATAATGTTCTTTGAGATTGTTGTCAAAAATGAGAGTTTGAACTAGATATGTCGTCCGGCAACCACTGATGAAATATCTAGAATTTACCAAATTTTATGTAAAATAAAATGGCGAGATGGAAGAAGTGACTCTGGAAGTGAAGAAGATACTTTGGAGAAGAGTTCCATTCATTTTTCTAATTTGATATGTTTATTTACAGATGTTGCCATTTCTGTCTGTAATAATTAAAAGTATAATCCATGAAATTATTTGATTACTCTGTATTCCTTTTTACTTGGCTTATATTGCTAATTTTTTATTCATCTGTGTTTTAGTAGTAGCTGCATTAGCGCTCACTAAATACAATGATAGTTTTTTTTTTAAATTTTGTTCGATTCCGAAATAATTTTTAGTTTCATTTCCGTAATTAGTTTCGTTTTGTTTCCTTTACTAAATTATTTAAATTTATATTTGTTTCATAAACAAGTTTTATTCATTTGGCTTTTATTTTTGGTTATTTTTTGTAGTTTAATTCCGAATTAAATTTTAATTTCTATTCCGACATAATTAGTTTCGGTTTTCCGAAATAATTTAATTTTTGATGATTCTGGAAATAAGTTTTAATTATTTAATGCTTTTATGGTTGATTACTTATATATATATA
>JAPMOQ010039287.1:482116-494418 GCA_026543055.1 Argiope trifasciata
CCGTAACAATATATATATATATATATATATATTGTTACGGATTTCCTATATCCTAAAATCCGTCGGGTTCGTTTTTAACCTTGAATATATAGTGGTTGTGTATGGTGTTAGAGATGATGATGACACACAGAATGATCAGTCTTTTAGTTGACGGACACAACACAGCCGTTTATTTACAGGACAGCACAAAGACGACAATTATTTACACACTACTATGTACAGGAGACAACTATTTACAGCCGACACGAACACATAGGACAACACACTGCAGATAGTAGTCCACAGGCAGAAATTCTGTAGTGACAATGTCCACAGAGCGGCCAGACAGGATTCAGTCCTTGGAGAGGGAATCTTTAAAGGATTCACTTTACACCTCCTGGGTCTCTCCAGAACAGGCTGATCTATTCCTTTGTCTCTTCTTGCCTTTGCTGTCAACTCACTACTTCGCACAACGGGACTACTCCTTAGTTCAGGACAGCTCCGTTCCCGACGACGGCACAACGGGCTACGACACAGGCTTCGTAAGTATATGCCACACAACAGTCCTCCGTTCAGGACTCCTAAGTTCAAGACCTCTCTCTCTTAGGTCTTCTCGATAAACTCCACAGCGCTTCTTGAAGCCGCCTGCCTTATATATATATATATATACCGGTGGTAGGCGGGGCTAACATTTTCTGGACCAATCAGGAGCGTTCTAGCTGGATCTCGGCTCCTAGTGGACGGATCGGAAAAATTCTCGATGTTTCGGGTACTTTCCATTTTGTCGCCAAAGTCGCCAAATTCATCATTAAGTTGCCAAATAGTCGCCAAGTTTGTCGCCAAGCCTTTGCGTCACATCCATTCACTATTCAATACATATTACTGTCAATCTGTCTTCCTTACGATGACAGTATTAGTGCGGGAAAGCAAAATCACAGGTTCGCAATAATATATATAGGAAAAATTTTATTGTAGTTATTTTCAATTAAATAATTAATCAAAAAGTTATTTAGTTAAAAAAATTATGGATTTTCGCAAGAATTGAGCACGCATTCTTCATTCACTTGAAAAAAGACTTAAATCCTTGCATTTTACTGATTCAGCTACTGCTTGTTGATTCCCATTTTTATTACGCATTGCTAAAACTATTTAAAATATTAAAAATTAATTACATTTACTTAATGAATTAATATTTAAAAAACTGTATTAATATAAAATGTCATTTCAAAAATGTATTTGAATTTGAGTAGATGAATAAAAAGTATTTTATTAACGATTGTAAATATGAACAAGATATATAAAAATAAATATATATAGAAAGAGTGAGTGAACTAATAGTAGGAATTGAATAACTAAATAAACTATTTAAAAGAAAATCTAACAATTGTCAAATTATAGTAAGTTTAAAGATCTATCAAAAAATATCAAACCCATGATTTCAATTCTCAAGAAACATCAAAGTTTTAAACACAGGACATTCGAATTTTATTTTGAAATAAAAATAATCCGTCACTTTAAGATTTCAATTTTCTTGAAAATTGCATTGACAAATCCTTTTAAGCATGGAACATTTTTATCATTTTTCCTTTTCATATACAATCTTAGCCTTAACCATTATAGATATTAAATAAATCTCATTTCGCATTTTCAAATTATACTAAAAGATTTGATATTTAGTTACATTCCGCTAAGAAACAGCCTTTTTTCTTTTAATATTATTTCATTTTTAAACGATTTCCGGCTGCCTTAAATTCTCGGCATCCATTAGAAACGACTTAAAATGGAAATGGTGCATGAAATTGTGCAATGCGTTAACATCTCGCATATGAAACAAAATTCCGAACGGATAATCCGAAATTTAAAAGAGGGGAAATCTATATGCATTTTTTTTTTCTATAACCGAACGGAATGCGGTTGCTTTAAATAGAGAATTTTCTTTATCGAACGTTTCTTCAAGATTTTGGCTATCATCTTGAGTCGCATATCTGTCCTGATGGAGAAATAAATAGTTTTCAATATGACTACATCCGAGTATAAAGGCTGCTTTAACCGCTGTTGCCACTCGCTGCCTTATGAATTATTAAAAATCCTATATTTCACAAAATGGCGGGAAAAAAAGAAAGAACGTTCGGTGGAAAGATTTTTGTAGTCGCTGCCGTCTTCTGTCATTGAATACATTGAAATATTGATGGAATTTTCTAGGTCAGAAAAATACGTTTGCTTAAAAATGTAAAATATTATACCGCGTCTATATGAGACGGGATATTTGGAGTTTGGAGGTTTTATTAATGGATTATAATGTGGTCTGGAAATGTGAGTCTATTAATTCTCTTGGAGACATTCCATGAAAAATGTAAGACGAGTTTCTTTTAAGTATTATCTATCAATTATTTAAAAGATAGAGGCGAGATTTTGGAATGAGGAATTTGGTAAAATTTTATTGATCTATAAAATTCAACACTGTTTTATTTATTTATTAGAGCATTTATTTAGCAATTTTATTTATTTATTAAAATGTAGATTATTTTTTCCCGATCTGATAAAGGGAATATTTAAATTTTTGGAGTTTTGGTTAAAAGATTATATTAGGGAGTGGAAAGATAATTCTATTAAATCATCGCGAGGAATTTATTAAATTAGTAATCCTGTAATGCATTAAATTCCTTTTTTGTTTTTTTTCTCCGTAAGATCGCAAATAATTATGTTCGAATTTACATATCAGAATCAGTTGAATGCGAAATTTCATCAAAAAACTCTTCTGTTCAATTATCCTTATTACTAAAATTACTTTCGGCTTCATTCGATGATGATGATGATACCGTGTCCGCATTTCTACGGAAAGGAGGCACATTAGCTTCTGAGGGTAAAGGCCCCTGAGCACCCAGAGGGTAGAAGCCTGACTTCTAGCTCATATGAAGATGACACTCACTTTCGCTTGCTCAACCCCTTTTAACAGTCTGGCACATTCATACATGTAGAACACACAGAAGAACAACCATTCCAGAAGCCGGACTCGAACCTGGGACTCCTAGATTACGGGGAAGATAAGCTACCCCTATGCCAGGACGCTTGCTCTGCTTCATTTAAACCCATTGTCTGGAGCACTACTTCATGATAGGATCGGTAAACTGGATGAAATTTCATAGCCTAAGTATCAGCGTCATCTGTTAAGCCTTGTTTATCACCTGGGCAATTACAGGGGGATTGGGTCTTAGAGACCACGTTCAAAGAAATAACTGAATTATTTTAAAAAGTTTCCTCTGAGATAGGTTGAAAAAGTGCAGGTGTATTGAAGGTCACAAAACAGAAAGTTACAGTGTCAATCCATTCAATTAAGCTAAAAATAGCATAAAGGTGACCGAAAGTCCCTTACTAGTGGTCTCACAGACCGCAAGCTCCCATACAAGTGTTAAAATTTTTATATATGGTGTCTCAGGAGTCGACCTTGATATAAGAAATGGTTTTTCTAATTGAAAAAAATAATTTGGTCTTCCTACATTTTCAAACCATTTTGCTAAGAAGCATTCATTATAAAGCACAATTTATTAGAACCACAACATTTTAACAACCTTCAATTACCTTAATTAGCAACCTTAATTAACCAATTACCTTCATCCAAAGCTATACTCGTTTCTTAGAAATAATATCTCATTGAATATAAATTAGAGTAAACTTTTATTTGCCAATTTTTATTATTTAGGCATAATAAATTCGAACGTTAATGCATCGGTTTAAATACATTCTGCATATTTGTTGTTCCTTTTAAGGGCACCCGTCATAAACAATTGATGAAGTCAGCAATTTTAAGCCTAGAGAGCGTCTCTTGTTTCAGTTTTTCTTTGTTCACTTTTTAGGGCCAGGAGTACATCTGAGATACTCGCGTGTCACAACCCTTTTTATAAAGTGGACTTCCTTTATGTATTTCATTCACAGATTGTAATTTAGACTGAATCAGAAAACAATCACATCGGAACCAATACCTCCAGTGGATATCTTTGTAGCCGCGACAGATTTATAAGTGCACTAGCCACCACATACACGAGAAATCTTCGACCGGTGGGGTTTTAACTTACAAACCAGGACATACGAATCCAACTCCCTATCAACAGGTTATCCGGTCAGATTCTTCATATTATATTACTATAATTTAATTGATTATTTTAATCATTATAGTAATAAAATTATTCATAGTAATATAAATTCATCAACAACTTCTTTTTAGACCTATACATTTAAACTTTCAGGGATATAATTTTTGGAAATACTGTATAATAATCCTATTAAAAAGAAATTAAAACATTTTCTAGGTCATTTGAATCCATTACTTTATGCCGACATATCTTTTAGCTTTTTTTTCTTATCCCTTCCCCCCCCAAAAAAAAATCCGTGAGCCCTTTGTATTATATTTCGGTGAAATATCTCTTAAACTATTTTCTTCTCATAAGCTTACAATACTTTCTTCTTTGTCAGCATTATCTTTATTATTAAAACTTTCTGCGCTAACTATTCCACGTTTCTTACTTTCTACAATTCATGTCATTACGTCAGGTACCGATAATCCCCTCGTAAATTGACTTTGATTACTGGGATTCTCCTGGAAAATATTAAATTTGCAGGAATTCAAGAGATAAGTTTGTTTTTATTAGAACTTATGGGTTTTGTATCTGACATTAGCAGTGGAATTGTTTCTTCAATTGTGATTCTTTTTTTCTGTGATTAGATTTTAAATGAAATTAGTTGTGGTATAGTTAAAGCATATCAACAGTATAAAAAAATCATGGTACTATATATCTTCTAATAATTGAAGACAATAATGGATAGATTTTTAATTTTTAAATCTTATACTTGTTTGAATCCGAAATAATTTTAGTTTTTAGTTTCAATTCCAGTTTTCAGTTTCGTTTACTTAATTAAATTAATTAGATTTGTTTCATAAATAGTTTTTATTTCATTTAGCTTTTATTTTTTGTTGTTTAATTCCGAATTAAATTTTAACTTCGTTTCCCTCATAATTAGTTTCGGTTTAATGTTTGTTGACTCTGGTAATGGATTCTAATTCTTTATTAATTAATGGTTGTTTATATATACACACACACACACACATCTATCTATCTATCTATCTATCTATCTATCTATCTATCTATCTATCTATCTATCTATCTATCTATCTATCTGTCTGTCTGTCTGTCTGTCTATCTATCTATCTATCTGTCTGTCTGTCTGTCTATCTGTCTATCTGTCTATCTATCTATCTATCTATCTATCTATCTATATATACCATTTTGAGACAAAAAGGAACTTTTAGGTCTCAAGAAATAAACATATATGGCTTAAATTAATTTATAACTTGTTGAAAAAATGACTATGACTATAATAATAAGTTTTATTCAATCTAACGAAATTATCAGCTTAGCCTATTAGTTTTACATAATCTCCTGATTATATTTATTAAATAATGGTACAATATTCTTAAGAAACTATTCTATGTTTTAAACAGAACTGGAATATATTTCTCGTTTTGTTTTATACATGCATTTTCTTGCTTTTTAAAGCATCTCTATCGGACTTGTGTATCTCCTATGTAGTATGTGCGAAATATACCAATTTCCTGGATTTACAAAGAGACCACTGCACAAGTTTCGTCTCATATATATCAATAGGGAATATAGATATGTGTTGCAATGCATAGGAACATACTGTATTCGTCATATAAGCATGGTGTTTATAAATGAATGGCTTAGGGAATATTTAAAAAGAAAATTTGCATACAAAAACCTATTATTTATAATTGCTCTTCTTAAAAATATTAGAAACATAAAAATGTTTTCATAAATGAAATACTGCAAATAAATAAATTCTTGAGAAAATAACGAATTAATTCAAAATGTAATTCGATCTATATTTTCAAGTGAAAGGAAGTTTTTTGAAAAAACCCCAGCTAGTTTGGCTCCCCAGACTTTCTCTCATACTCTGAAATAAATTTATCATTCCTGGAAACATCTTACATAGACTTGAATATAATAATTACAAAATACTAACTTTTGGTGAGGATTTAGCATTTTCCTAAATCTATTGTGCCATCATTGGTGAGTTATTTTGAGAGAGATTCATCCCTGGCATGCTTTATTAATTGGAGTGAATTTACATTTTGAATGAACCCATTTTGTAATCCTTGGCGAGCTAGTTGGCAATTGATCTCTGATATGTGCTAATAGTTGGCGTGAATTTAGAATTTTCAGAATTTATGGAATGATGCATGATGATTAAATTCTGGCATACAATTAATAGTATCCGAAAATTCAATTTTTTTGTTTTAGAAACTTATTTCCAAACGATTAAAGAAAAAAATGGAAAATGAAAATATTTTCAAGAATAAAATTTTGAGCATAAATAAATTCCTTAAATAATAAAGAATTTAATTCAAATTGTAATGTTAGATGAATTTTCTAACAAAGGGAAGTTTTTTGAAAAAACATTGAAAGTAGTATCCCCAAAACTTTCCCGCATATTCTGTAAAAAATTAATCTTGTCTGAGAACATCTTATGTGACATTGGTACACAGTAGTTAAAAAGTAGGCATCTTAGATTTTATCCCGAATTTGTCATTTTTTTTATTATATCATGCCATTCGTGGGGATTAATCTCTGACATACAGTTAATAGCACCCGAAAATCGTATTTTTGTTTTAGATACAATTTTCTCAAACCGATTGAATCCAAAATTCGATGCAAAACTGTACTTGTAGTCTCAAACCCTCATACCAAATTTTTTGTTACATTTCCCTATCTGTAATGGTTGTTCATGTAGTAGGTGTATGGTGTGAGCACACAATGATTAATCCTTCAGTAGAAAAAAAAACATTACGACGTTTTTTAACGCTAAGACAGGACAGCACAAAAACGACAAATATGTACAGACGACAACTATATACAGCCGAGATGAATACACATGACAGCACAGAAGTACAAAGTAGCCCACATGTAGAAATTCGATAGTGATAACATCCACAACACATAAAGCGTCCAGACAGGATTCACTAGGAGAGGGAATCTTTGTAGATTCTCTCTACCCTCACGTAGGTCCCTTCAAACAGTTGAAATTACTCCTCTGTCTCTTCTTGCTTTAGCTGTCGACTCACTACTTTAGACAACGAAACTTCTTATCAGTTCAGGACAGCACCGTTCCCGACGACGACACAACGGACTACGACACACGACACTACGACGGAGAATATTCGGTCGTTGCTTCGGTATTCTCTCGAAGACTCCTCTTTCACAACGACGACCAATTCACAGCCACTCGCCAGTACCCCTTGATTGACGACAACACAATTCAGGACCCATATCCAAGACTACTACTATTACTGGTGATTCTGTAGACGACTCTACTCCACAGCTCAGGCTACAGATTCAAAACCTCTCAATTTAGATTTACTCGGATTGACGACCACTCCAGCTTCAGATTGCTGGCCTTTTATATTTCCCGAGAGGCATGGCTAAAAGCTAATGGACCAATCAGAGCGTATCTCGATTCCTAATGGACGGATTGGGAAAATTCTTGATGTTTCATTATCTCTTTTGTCGCTAAATCGACAAATGGTTGCCAAGTTTTGTGATCTCTGATGCTCGGGCCCCGACCAATACAGATTACATTGAATCCTTCTTTCTTACTATGACATTATTAGTGTTGGAAAGCAAAATTACAGGTTCATACCTATTCTTTTTGTTTATGTGGTTTAATTATTTTTAGTTAATTATTTTATTTGTATCTTTTTATTCTTTATATACATATTCATATGTATAAATGAATACTGAACATAGATGGTGCAGTATGCTCCAACCCTTAAGTATGCTTGGAATGTGAGGGGAGCGCTCTTGAGTTTTTTTTTTGTAAACAACGATATTGATGTGGAATTGGTGCAGACAGGGACCCGCTCGTTCTCCGTTAGCGGCAATTATTTGTTCGCTCGTTGTTAGCGGGACTTTCTATATTTCAGTATATATATTATGTGTTTCCTTGTATATCTGTGATCGTCGTACATGTTTTGTATATATATATTTGTGTGTGTGTGTGTGAAAATAAACAAGAAAAAGTAAAGAATTTTTCCTTGGTTTAAATACACACTTACCCAACACTACATGAACATGTTTCAAACTGGAAATATACGTCTAACTCTAATGATTTAGAAATTGGCTTTAGTGCAATAAGCAAGGTTGACACTCTTTGTTTCTCGAAGCACAGAAAAATTGTTATATATTTTCTGATACAGATAAATTAATAAAATACATTTGAAGAATACCATACAAATGGACTTAAAAATTCTTGTCCATATCTAAGTTAAATCTGCCTTAAAATTCACTTCAAGTTTCAACCGTAACGGTTAGAAACATTCCACGCACAATACCCCCCCCCCCCCCCCCCCCCCCCCCCCGAAATTCCTGAGAAATGACCTCTATTCGAAAACTATTCTCTTCCGAATAGAACTAGCAACATCTGCAACAGGCCACATCCTCGAATCAATTTGCCGCTCCCTCCCCCACACCTCCACCCCTCCTGCCGGATAGTCCGGCAGCACAAGTGATCTGTCACAGACGTAATTGCGAGATCCTCGCATTCCTCGCCGGACAATTACTCTTCAGCAGATCCATTGGAGTCCGGCACTTGAAAGATTTCTTCACTTTCCAGCTTCCGGTCCACCACCCTTCCCCATTGGAGGCCTGCCGGAATTCGGGATCATACCTGGGTCACGGCTATCCCTGTGAGGTATCCGACGAATGGGTTGTGGTGTATAAATTGTAAACAAATGGATTTGCAAAGAGTTAGAGTAAAGTAAATTCATTGTTTGATTTTATATTAAATTTATTCATATTATTATTATTATGTTATGGATATGAATATTATTTATTGATTGTAATTATGAATATTAATATTATTTATATAAATAGTATCAACTTTATTAATATTATTTATTGATATTATATTAAAATTTATTCATATTATTATTATTATATTATAAATATTAATATTATTTATATAAATAGTATTAAATTTATTAGTATTATTTATTGATTTGGTATCAAATCTATTCATATTCATATTATTATATTATGAATATTAATATTATTTATTGATTGAAATTATAAATATAAATATTATTTATATACATAATATTAAATTTATTAATATTATTTATTGATTTTATATTAAACCTATTCATATTCATATTATTATATTATGAATATTAACATTATTTATTGATTGAAATTATGAATATGAATATTATTTATATATATAGTATCAAATTTATTAATATTATTTATTGATTTTACATCAAATATCTTCATTTTGATTGAACACGAAGGACTTCGTTTCCACGTGATAGGGAAATATAGTTATATGTGACAAGAATTGTTAGATTATTTTTTGGAAATTGAAATTAAACTCAAGAATTTCTAATTGAGGATTCATATTTATATCAGGGTCACTTTTGAAGGGTGCAACGTATGAGAGGAAATTACAAGCAAAAAGTTGGAAATATTGACTATACATTAGAAAAACATCAGCATTTATATATGTAATAGAAAATTAATGTATTTATAGTTAATGTATTTACATGTTATATAGATGTTGTTTGGGTTGGAGATTCTTGAAGCCATAAAATGCACTGGTAGAAAATAGTCGATTTATCACTTTTGCGGGACCAATTTTTCGCTTTTAGGGTTATTAAACTTATCGCCAAATAAACGTTACAACTTGGTCCGACTGTATTATCTGGCCAATCAAGAGCAGGATGGTAAGATGTTACCACCCAAGAAGCATTGAAAAGAATGTTTAATTCCGGGTTCGTACTTGCTTCATGCTGTGGTTCTCTTTTGATGGGTTCAATGAATGAGAATGTATGCAAATTATAAGCAAAAGTTTGGAAATATATTAAAATAGAAAAATAAAATATTACTTAATTTTATGGTAAAATTTAAATGAAATTACAGTTAATTCTCTTCTATATCTATACTTATAATAAAGCTCAATGTGTGTGTGTGTGTGTGTTGGCGCTCTACAGGCCAGACCGTTGGACCTACAGCTACCAAATTTGGTACATGTATACCTTGGAGGTCGGGAATGTGCACCTCGGAGCCCTTTTTTCGAATTTTTAATTAGAATTTGAATTAATTAAAATTTAAGCGAAATTTCGACGTTTTTTCGCTATAACTTCCGAAAATATTATCGGCAAAACATGATTTTCACATCAATTTAAAGATAAAAAAATTATCTTTCTAATGGTATCAGTGTTTTAATGTATAACTTAAGCCTCTATTTTTAACGAATTTTTAAAGAAATATTTTTACCATGTTTTTTTTGAGCACGTGACTGGATAAAATAAAATAAAACAATGACGGAAGTTCAAATGAAAAAACAACTATCACCGCAAATCAAATCTAAAGCTATGCAACTTTTAGCACGTGACCGGAGAAAATAAAAGAAACATAAAATGTGATATTTTCTTAAAAAATAAATGCAAAGCAAAGGTTTCTATGATTGTTTGCAATATCTGTATCCTTAATTCCATAAACTATCTTTATTTACAGTAAACCTGATTGAATTTAGACAGGATATGCACTGAAATCCCGACTTAATGGCAAAAATTTTATAATCGTTTGCAATATCTGTATCATTAATTCAATAATTTTTTCCCTTTTTCGCTTTCTTTAAAAAACATATTTAACATTTTGGCAATATCACCGAAAAAAACATTTTTAATATTTGGCAACAATAATCGATAAATTATTAGAGCATTTAACTCAAAAAGTTTTTCCGATTAAAGTTACCGATTCTTTAACTACTAATAACTGAATCTTTTAACTTTAACTATTTCTTAAATTTTGGCAAATGAATATATGATTTAATTGAAAATTTTAGAACGCATTACTCACAGCGAACCAGCTGGTCGCCAAAGGCGGCTAGTTTAATAATAAACCATATGCATTTCTTGTGACAAGTGTTGTAAAGAGCATATATTTTATTATTTTATGGAAATTGAAATGAAGCTGTCCAACATCTGATTTCTGGTTTATAGTGAAGGCTTTATCCTCACATGGGTTCAATGGATGAGATTTTGAATGCAAATTACAAACAAAAGGATGGAAATATGGTGCATTAGAAAAATAACAATATTATTTATTTTTATATAAAAAATAAATGACAATGATAAAATATTATTATTGTTGTTAACAATGGCACTTTACAAACCCGCTGGCAGTTACTGTGAACGATTTAAGCCGAGTGAGAATCTCTTGCTTTTTCAGTAACTAGGGCCAAGACTACGACTTCACTACTTCATGAATCACATTCGTTTGCACGATCCCTTTTTACAGGGGGGCACTTTTCATACACCCCACAGACAGAACCGACAGGAATAACCATGCCTGAAGTGGAACGCCCAGATCAAGGGGAAGATGTGTCATGAACACCATGGTGGAACACCGGCATGATAAGGCATGTATGCTATAATTTTACTATCATTCAATACTTGGGGTAGGTGTATATCGGTTGATAGTGTTGAAAAAGAGATGAATTTTATCATTTTATGGAAACTGTTATAATTCCCTTCGAATTCTTATTCCATGTCCATATTTATGCCATGGTTCTTTTTTGATGGATTCTGTGAATGAGTTGTTATGTAAAATGTAAGCAAGAATTTGAAAATATAATAACATTTGGAACGTAAGTTTTATATAATTTTATAATAAAATATAAATGAAATTATAGTTGATTGTCATTCAATATTTGTTGTCTTTTTTTCTTATAATCAAAAACAGCATTGTAAAAATTAAGTATTAACAGACATTTCTTTTTGTCAAATAAATGTTTCTGATTTATAACCTGGAGTTTACATTTCAAATAATGTTCTCTTTTAATGTATATATGTTGAATGCGCAATTTTTAAGGATAGAAATAGGCAAAAAGTTCCTTAGAAAAATAAAAATATTACTTAAATTTTAAAATAAATTTTAAAAATAGATAAAAATTCATCTATTTGTACGATCGCGTCGAACTGTGATTAAAATGCTGCCCTTATAACTTCTTTTTAAGCTTCTAGAAAAACAGAAAAGTCAATGTCTACTAAATCAGGATAATATGGCTGAAGAGTAATTGTAAAAATGGGGTTACAGCAATGAAAAATATTATTGCAATGGCCGTGTATATAAATGGGTTTACAAGTAATGAAAAACAGTATTGAAGCATTCGTGTATATAAAAGAGGTTACAAGCAATGAAAAATATTATTGCAACACCCGTGTGTATAAATGATGTTACAAGCAATGA
>JAPMOQ010039287.1:526762-547213 GCA_026543055.1 Argiope trifasciata
AATTAAACACGAATACTGGAAGAAATGGTAAGACTTTCTCTTTGTGATAATTGAAGAACGAAAACTTATGGCGGTGCAACTGAAACAACAAATTGGGTAATTGAAGGTATTCGCAGGACGTAATGCTAAATTAAATTTTCTTTTTGCATGCCATAAATATTAATCAATCAAGTTCAATATTGATAATAGAGAAGACTGAAAGAATTTAATAAATTTATTATTATTGCAATTTAACATATTTATTATTATTGCAGATTTATAATTGCAACAAGTGTTTTTACAAGAGGTTTGTGTGAAACTCTACGATGTTGATTCTATTTTTGAAAAGGAGCATTTATTTAAAGTTGCCAATAAATTAATTGAAGAAACTGCATTAATATGTCTTCAAAATGAAAACGCAATTGTGCAAATTAATATAATTTTAGGTGATATTGTATCAGTCTCGTATACTTAACAGGAATTCAAAAGTGTCAGGTACGGAAGATAGATACATACCATAAATATCATACACTAGTTATCAATCTTTGGACTTTTTTGACATCGATTGGTTATTTCCTTATCAATCTTATTCATTTTCTATCAGTTAGTACAACTATAATTTGAAACAAAGCGTTAGATAGATAAAGAGTAGTATTAGAAAGAATTCCCACGAGTAGCAAATGTAAGTTTTAGTTTGTTTTAGTTGAGGTCTGGAGTTTGTGGATGGATGAAGCGTATAAGATGAAACCGGGGATAGTTATATGATGTATAATGAATTCGTGCACATAAAATGAAATATTTGTAAATATTTGTATATAATTATCTGTGTCTGTATCCTCTTCCTGCAAATAAAGAAGATGAATAAAAGAAAATGATTGAAATGATGCTTTCGATATTTTTGTGATTTAATTCATTTTGGAATACTTCGATTCTATCTAATTTAGAAGATCCCGGAATGACAAGGTAAGAGTCAGTCTGGAATGACAATTTTCTGTTTCATTTCAATAAAAGTGAATTTAAGGGCCTAGAAATTCCAAAACTGCCATATGTGCAAAAAAAAAAATATAAATCAAACACGATATTTTATGAATTTCCGCGTTTTAGATCTCCTTGAGTTCGAACAACAGATTTTTAAGAACAATTTCATTCGAATTTTTATCCGTTTTTCTGTCCCTTGAAAAAGCGTTGGGCTAGATGGTTAGAATCTGGCATATGGTCTCAACTCTAAATTTGTAGATTTTTTTTGTGAACTCCATTGTGAGAAAGTTTGTCCGACTGATCAAATATAAGTGAGTTCGATAATAATAATAATAAAAACGAAAATAACTAGATAGATAAAATTCATCTTTATGATACTATACGCCATGAATATATCGACAGTTATCAAATTTCAAGTCAAATATGACGAGGGGTTGACCGTTTGTCAGTCTGTATTTTCAGGAACAATGCAAAAATGAAAAATGCAAGCATGTGAAGTTTTGGTATGGCATTATGTGATTACAAGTATAATTTCCTGACAATTCTTATTTCAGTTGATTAAGAAACGGGCGTCTAAAACACAAATTCGATTTTCGCATACTTTTGATCGCATGCCAAGAATTAATCACCGAAATACTTCAAAGGAACACAGGATTGGCTCAACAAAATGCTAACTTTACGCCAAAGGTTAATGTTCCGTACCTATTTTACACAGGTGCCATTGAAAGTATTCTCCGGGATAACCTTTTCATTATAGAGTATGTTCGAAAGTTTAAGGAAAATCACTTCTTCTGGATATTTATCAATATAGTTTTCATAACTAATTATAATTATATTTTACCTTTCGTAGCGGCACACTTAAGAATTTAAAACCCTGGTAAATAACTATATCAGCAAATCATATCCCTCCCTCATCTCACTGGTCCATCAATCACATCCAATAGAAATATCTCTTACGAAGAAGCAAATTGCCAGTTTAGAGTCAGATTCATAACAGTGTTTGCTACCAGTCTCACCTAGAATTATCTGATCGTATATCATTCTGAATAAAAGTATCTATGTGACAATTGTATCAAGACAATATATAGTATCTAAGTTATACTAGCATCATCATGATAGAAAACGCCAGAGTGATCAATGTATTGACTCGATATAAAGTACAAAGATGATATTTGTTTCAGCCTGAAATGAAATATTAGTGATACATGTATCAGTGTGAATATCAGTATAAATATCGGATGGCAACAATTTCATCTTATAGTAGACCATCGTCGTTTCTCAGCATTTTATACATGTGTTTCTAATTATCTCTTATTAATCAATGTGTTTCTAATTATCTCTAATGTCTATCTATCTTTCTAATGTTCTCTAATTATGTAATATTTTTTTACCATTATCTACAATGAAATTATTTCTGATACGTTTATATATCTTTCCTTGTAATGTTGTTTATTATATGGGATTATTGAGATATTCGATGATTAAAGAAATGCATATTGCTTTAAATATTTTTAAAGCGATTTTCTGTTGTTGTTTCTCATCAATATCATTGAAAAAGACAAGTCCGCTGACAAGACAGTGATTTTTAAGCCGATAGAGAGTCTCTTGTTTCAGAAGCGCCATATAGGTACAAGTGTATGGTTTAGCTACTTATGCGTCATACCCTTTTTACTGTGCGGACTTCATTCATCAATTTCATTCATAGGTCGTAATTTAAGGCCTGAAATAGAGGACGATCACCTCTGAACCAGTAACCTCAGTGGTACTGTTAGGCATGGAGGACTTCGTGGCCATGAAAAATTCATACGCGCATCAGCCACCTTGTACACCGAGAGTCTTCGGTCATTGGGATTCGAATTCACAACACAACGCTAATCCAAAGCTCTACCGACTAGGCTATCGAGGCCCAAATATCTAACGAAATAAAACAATATAGTTAATTTTGGTTAAATAATTGGAAGCTTGGATAATTTCGAGAATTTTCACAATATAAAGGCTTAAAAATGCACTTAAAAAGAAGCAAATTATATTTATAAAATTTTAGATATAAATGTTAATGAATGAGTATTGGAATACTTAAAAGTAAACAAATTAAACAGCTTTTGCTATCATTATTCTCATTATATCTTATCATATATATTATATCATTATATCTTTATTCCTACATTCTCGTATTCTTTACACAGAAATCTATTGTAATCTGTAAAATATTTGAATTCGATATTTTGAGGAATCTCTACGTTTTAGACTTCACAAAGTTCGAAAAACACATTTTTGGAAAATATCCATCCATCTGTAAGAATGATTCTTCAAAAACACTTCGTGCTTGATGAATTAAATTTAGCACATTGTCTGAAGACCTAATTTATAGAGTTTTATCCCATTTTGTATATGTTAAAATTATGTACATCTGTTTGAATAGAAGTTAACATGTAAACGCGAAAACTCAAAAACGCATTTCGCTTAAATATATGAAATTTGGTCTAGTATTTTTATTTTGACTACAAGTGCAATTCTTTGTCTAATTTTTTTCATTGAATTGAGAAAAATGTGTCAAAAATTTAAATTTAGTTTTAAACATGCTACTAGTCATATGCTAGGAATTAATCATCAAAAAACTCAGAAAAGATGACATTATAGATCCATGAAATCGCTAATTCAAACCAGAGGTTAATATGTCACAGCTATTGTACACCAATTACATCCAAGGTGTTTTCTGGAATAACACTAACATGAAGTAGACGAAATATATTTTTGACCACTTCCGCTGTTTTTTTTTATACCATATAATAATATTTTCTTCTTTGCTCTTATATGTGATATATGATTTTTATGAGAATTTATGATATGTGAAATATAAGATTTTTTTAAAGTATTCTAGTATTCTATTTTAAGTATTTCTAGTATTTCTTTTAAAAAATGACAGATACGGAAGTTAGGGAAAGTAAATGGATATGGAATAGCACAAAATTTAAAAATAAATAATGAAATATAAAAAAGTCAAATTCGAAGTTATCATGTGAAGAATACTATTAATTTTTAAATGAGTATTTGTCTTAATTAATTTATCATTAACTAGTTTAAATCGGTTTGAAACAATCACGAGACTTCTCCATCGGTAACTATCCCTCTCTCTATATATAAATAATTATTGTTCTGCACCGTTTTTCTAAATATTGACGCATGCGTAATCTGACATTTTGTGATTGTTTCGAAATGGCGAGAAATCGCCAAATGTGACAATTTTCTGCATTATTTTCTAATAACAATAAAAACGAAAAATGGATGCCTCAAAAGCAATGAATCGCCAGTTTGTTATCTCATTTCTATCAAATATCATATTTTCTATTTCTTTCCATTAATGCAATCAATACTAATTCATACTATACCAAATTTGCAATAGCAATGAACTTTTTTTAACCACAACTTTGTAAATGTGATAGTAAAATGTTAATAAAAGCTAATTTTTTTTCGATGCTGGAGCAGATTACTTTACATTTTTATTTTGTGGAAAATTAATTATTAAAAAATATGATTAAATTATATTTTAAAAAATTCATTAAAAATAGAAATTTAGTTTATAGATCGAAATATAAATATCATTGAAATGGTTATTTTCTGAACTTTAATAAGATATAAAAGTCATCATATTAAAGCTGTTTAGTCAAAGTCATATAGTCAAAGTAAATAGTCTTTTGTGCTGTAATATTTTCGCCAATAATTAAATAGACAATTTGTTGCTTACGCATTTTGAGACCAACAATTTGTTGCCTACGCATTTTTAGACTTCAAAAAATTTGTTACCTATGTATTTTATGTCTTCAAACCAAAACAGCATCATATCCTTATATGATTTTTAAAAAAAACTTTCCAAAGATGACTCGGTAAATGAAGTATAAGTATTAAATTTGCATCAGAGTATAATATTTCGTTGTTATTATACGTCAATTTGTACTACGTTTGGCGAGTAGAGAGTATGCGAGAAAGACTTGAGTAGACTACTCCTTCTGGTTCTTTCACATATCATAATAATAATATTTTATTCTTTGCGTTTATATGCTGTGAAAATATATACGGAATAACACAAAATTAAAACAAAATAAGTTAAAGTAAAAATGCAATCATATTTCTTCTGCAATGAAATCTACAAACATATTACTTCTTCTTTATACCATAACATAAAATCCCCGCAAATCTTTTAACGCTGAAGAAATTATACTGAAAGAAAGAAGATTAAGCAGATAAGCATTCCATTTCATTTATTTCTGCAAAGATCAACAACCAACGAATACGCAATCTCACCTTTTATATTTTTTAATAACAATTATCAGTACACACACACATACACGCACATCTTTTAAAGATACATATTGGAGAAAATACCAACAGAAAAATTGAGTACATCTTTAAAGCAGCAAATAAACTTTCTTCTGTATGTGCATTTATTTTGAATTTTACATATTCCAAAATTGATTCGGGGATTCTCATTTAGAGTACAATGGCACAAAGAATATTCCGATAGAATTCGAACTAATTTATATAAATATTTCATGTACAGAGAACAATTATACAGCATTTCATACATTTTTGAAACATCTGAAGGTCCTCTCTTTCTAAAGAAAAAAATGGGGAGGAATGGAAATGATGAATGGAATACATCAAACTTAACAAAAGTTACAGAAAAAACAATTGTGCTGAACAAATATTTCTTTTGAATGAATAGATTTTTAAACATATTTATACTATAACATAGAATCCCCGCAAATCTTTTAACAATTATGCCGAAAGAAAGTAGATTAAGCAGATAAGTATTCCATTTCCTTTATATGCAAAGATCAACAAGCAACGATTACGCACTTTATCTTTTAATTTTAGTTTATTCGGCATTTTACACCCTTTCTGTTAAATCCATTTCTCCGGTTCTTTGAAAGACCAACCACATTGTTTCTTCCGATGTATCGTTGTTCCCAGTATTACGCAAAACGTTGCCTTTTGTTTAGTCCTGGAGACAACACGCATGCGCTCATTTCAACCAGCCTGGCTGCTTAATAGACCTTTTGGCAATAAGTCTTTTTCTTTTCTTCTTTTTTTTTACCTCCAAGTTATTCCAAGCATTTCCCACTTAATTGGTTGCATACGTCATAGGCTGGGGGAAGTGTGTTTTGCTCGCTCTATATAAAAGCGAGTGTTTTAATTAATAGGAACACGAGTTAAAAAGGGGCGTTTAGTTTTTATGTTCATTGTTGGGATAAGGAAAAAAAGAACTGGAAAACGAATTACATTTTCTTGGATGGGTTGTAATTTATGACATAGAATTCAATTATGTTGGTGCATTTCACGGTAAAAGGAATTGTTCATTCAGGTGATATGTTGTTCTTTCTTATGGCCTTTGTCATTAGCAAGCCCTCAGACGAAACAACCATTGCGATCTAATCCAAATTTTTTGTCTCTTGTTTTTCCAATAGCGACTTCTAGGGCCAAGAGTAAGAATTAGCAACTCAATTGTCACAACCCTTTTTAGGGGCGGACTTCATTTGCCCATTTCATTTATTCGTCCACAGATTGTAAGCTAGATCTGGATCAGAGAACGATTACCTCTGAGCCAGAACCCCTTGGGCTTTTACTCTCGACATGAAAGGCTTTCTGACCACGACAGACTTACACGCGCGCCACACACCACACACTCGGAGATTCTCCTGCCGGCGTGGTTCGAACTCGCAACCAAAGGGATGAGAGTCCAACACCCTACCAACCAGGTCATCTCAGTCAGCATTCTGATTATATGGGATTAATAATTTTCCATGGGATTATAATACTTAACTAGCTGGTAACCGGCGCGTTGCCTCCGACAAAATATTAAGCGCAATTAATCAATAAGTTTCATCGAAATAGGATGAACGGTAGGCCAGTATATAATATACGGACAAATATTTTTTTTTTTTATATATTAGATTTGTGTATTCTTTTAGAATTGCAAAGCTTGATGTTCTTTCAGAATGGTAATGAAATAAACTATTTATTTTATCTCTTGATTCGTTTAATATTCTTTCATAATTCTCAAGTTTAATTTTAGAAAATGCGATTAAAATATTTTTAAAAATTCATTAAACATAGAAAACGTATTTATACCATAAAATCATTAATATAGTTTGATAATATAATTTTTGAAACTTAAGGTGGTGCAAAATTATTTGCATTATAATATTTTTGGTAGTTACTGAGAAAAACGTTAAAATTTAATTAAAATTTAAAACTCCCAGTGTTGGTCTCCCCAAAATATTCTCGCATAATCTGTAATAAAGTTGTTACTCTTGAGAATGACTTGCATCTCATTTATAGCTACAAAATATTAATATTTAACTTCGATTTAGCATCTCTACAGAATCTATTGTCTCCTCGGCGAGTTATTTGGAGATTAGACCGAGGTAAACAGATGTTGATATTTTATTTTTTTTATTTTAGCTAATTATACTATACTTTTAACCCTCCCGTAGATGTAAGCAATAAGCTGACCAAGTTTCACCGCAATAGGAAGGCATAATAGACAAAGAAAGCATAATAGACATTCAGACAAACATTCATTTTCATTTATATGCATAAAAGAAATAAAATGTGTGGTTTTTCGTAGAGATCTCTTTGGAAAGAGTGGGAATAGTCTCCCCAAACTTTCTCGCATTCTCCATTTATTCTTTATCTATATAATTCTCTAATTATTTTTAGTATTCCCTTCAATAGTATTAACTCACTTTAAAAATATTTTAAACACGTGTTTAAAGGAAGCAACCCAACCTAAATTTAATATCCAATCATCCCGAATGTGTTTTGAAACAAACACACAAAACTGTTAAAAATCCTAATTTCTTTTTTTCCCCTCTCTCAAACATGCCATCACACCTTAATTATTTAATATTCTCGAACCCTCGCTTTCCAAAAACTCTCGCCAGAGTTTCGGACGAGACATTTCGAGTTGTGTCGAGAGTATTACTCGCGCAATTACCTCCCAAAGATAAGTGCCGTTAATTAAGCATGAATACTTCGAGAACTGATAAGACTGTTTCCCCTGTTGCCTAATTGGTGGTGGAAAAAAAAATTGTAATAATTCAAGACAGCCAACTGAAGCGGCACAATGGGTAATAATAAAGTATTTGAAAGATGGGGCATTAAGTTTCTGGTTTTTTTTTTGGCAGCAGTAAAAGCGGACGCCTTTTAATTTCAGTGCGTATGATTGGCAGATATGATTGGATTATTATGTACAGTGAGAGATCTTCTCGAGTGAAGTGTTTAGGTGACGTAATTAGATACAAAATTCTGTAAATAGAAATATTATTTTGAATTGTAGTTCATGTTTGGACATGATTAAATTAACTATAAGTTCTATAGATAACATTTTATGTTCCTAAAATCATCTCTGTTAGATTTTTAGCGCATTTGGTTAGCTTTCATTGAATTTGACTCGTTTCATGTTAGTAAATAAATGATTTCAAACTCTATTTTATTCTCACCTTTATATATATTTGAATTTTATTTAATTATGTGTTTCAGGTGAAAATATATTATCATATGTTGAAAAAATGCATTAACATATGTTGTGAAAATATATCATCAGATGTTGAAAAAATGGGATCAAATCTCGCCAAATCGAATGTATTTGATTAGTGGGTGGGTATTAGACTTCGCAGCGATCGGACGTACAAAATAAGCGCTCCGTAGGGTTACCGCATTTCTCTTCAGACGTTGTCAGGGTTGCCATTTTGGAATCATTATCGCGAATTATTTAGCGAGATTTTGAAAAAGTCGCCAAAGGTGGGCTAAAATAAGATCGACCCAAAAAATGTATTATCATATGCTATGAAAATCTATTATCATATGTATGTTGTTTTGGTTTGAAGATTTTGAAGCCCCAAATTGCGTAATCAACTAATTGGCGATTTATCGCTCCTCAGGCATCCATTTTTCGATTGTTGAATTGTAGTTCATGTTTGGGCATGATTAAAATATTTCACTAGACATGATTAAAATAATTATAATTCTATAGATAATATTTTATTTTCCTAAAATCATCTGTTTTAGATTCTTAGTTCCTTTTTTTAAACTTTCATTGAATTTGACGCTTTTCATGTTTATAAAGAAATGATTTTAAAAATATTTAAATTTCCCCTTTATATATATTTGCTAAAATATATTTATTTTGTTTAAATATAAATTTCAGGTGAAAATATATTATCATGTGGAAACATTATGTTGTTTTGGTTTGAAGTTATTGAAGCCTCAAGTTGCGTAGGCAGCTAATTGGCGATTTATCGCTTTTCTGGTATCCATTTTTCGATTTCAGGGTTGTTGGGAAATAATGCAGATGATTGTCACATTTGCTGAATTATCGCCAATTACAACTGGATTTTCAAATTATTCATTCCCTGAATTCTTAAGATTTTTCTTAATTAATTTAAGTCATTAACCAGTTTAAACAGGTTTGAAACAATCACGAGACCATAACATTATGCATGCGTCTATATTTAGAAAAAATATAATTTTGAGGGGTTTTTTTTTCATCTCAAAAACGGTCGAGCTACAAAACTTTGATTGCCCACTAGAAAAATTGAAAATGAAAGTTTAAACCGGTTTAAACTGGTTATAACTTAAATTAATGCAGACAAATAATGATTTAAAAAATAATAAGGTTCTCACATGATAACCTGAAATTTGCTGGCGTAGATTTCATTTGCACATAATATTTTTTGAGTCTGAGGTTTTAAAAAATTTATTTTAATGTTACTATAATTTAATTATCAGTAAATCAATTTATTTTCATAACACTTTAGACTTCCTTCCAGTACCGCCATCTGGTGGTGAGATTCAGAAAAACTGATTGCAAGATTCCGTAACCTTTAAAGAAAAATTTAAATTAATATACGGTAAGAAAAGAATAAGTAAAGTAAAGTAAAAAAAAAAAAATCGATAGGTTAATATAGTAAAAAGAGACTGTTTTTACAGTTTTTTTTTTATAACTAATATATACGTTTAAATCGATTTAATTTTTCAGATGGAATATATTTTTATCGCATTTAACAGTTTCAAGGCGAAAAAATTCACTTTAAAGAACAGTGTTGGCATTTGCTTCTTATGTAAACACTATTGTTTATGTATTATAACTAACACGGCATTTCAGATATGTTACTATTTACATATTTTATAATATTTATATTTGAATTTTAATTGTAATTTATGTAAATTTATACTCTATATCCCCGCAAAGATATGGTATTTATTAAGAAATATTCAGAGCTTGACTAAGGAAGATGCACACGGGGTGATTGGCCTTGGCCCCCACATCAGAGGGGGGCCTAAAGTTGAATAGAAAGTTCATTTCATGTTTCTTTCTTTAACGAACTTTTCTAAAAAATAAAATGCCAGTAGAATGTAAAATCAGTTTTATTTTAGTTTATTCATTAGTTTATCTTATGAACACAAAAACAAATTTATATTCACAAAAGCCGTGGCCTTTAATTAGGTACATCAAGACTGTGTTTTTAGTATTAAGTTTAAACAGCATTTTATATTAATTAACGAAAAAAATCATCAGTAAGATCTTTGCTGGTTCTTCTTCTTCATTACTAAAACAGTGAAGAAGAAAAGAAGTCGAAGAAGTTTTTGCCCAGGGCCCCAATTAGTTTAAGGAATAGAAGCCTGGTTACTAAACACATTTTTTTTTTTTTTGAATTCAAGCCTTTTTAGTAATGTATATATTTTTGAAATCTTTTCCAGGTATGTCATAAATATACCACATAAACCTTAACAAAGTTTTTTTTTTCTATTTCTGATATTTAAAACTTTCATAAATTTTATTTTCAGACACAAAAAAGGGTTTTTAAAATAAATAGTAATATATACTTTTAAATAAATAAATATTAATGTATACTAATATATACTTTTTAAAATAAATATTAGAGCTTCTTCTATATATAATTTTATCAAGGAATTATGATAAGAAATCTATAAAATTCTTTCACATGTTCAGTTCATTTATTAAAAACGCCTACAGGAATTCGAAAATTAGTGCGTGGAAAATAACAAGAAATTTATGATATATTAATTTAAAATGTTTAGTTTTGTGGTAGTAGAATATAAAAGATAAAAAAATAGTTCGTGATTTTTATAAAATGGTAATTAGCTTATTTTAAAATGTGTGCAAGAAAATTTTGCATTTTTTTTTTGTAAAGGCAAAATGGTTCAAGAATGTAAAATTGAAATATATATATATATATATATATATATATATATATATAATTGATCTATCAATATTTCATAAAAATTCATCGAATTATCGAAAAACCAAATATATACAATACAGTTAATTATATGCACAGTTCTACATCTATATGATATATTATGTACAGTTATATTATATGCACAGCTTTCCATCTATTTTAAGTCCTAAAAGAATAGTATAAAAAACATTTACACTTTTATACCATTCTTTTAGGACTTATGCGTACAAAAAGAAAAAAAAAAATCCCTTAATCAGAATTCTATTTCTTATGGAAAAAAATTTCGTTTAAATTATATTAAATTTGAAGGCATATTTTAAAATTGTTTTAAATAAATACTTTAAAAGTGTTAATAACAATTGCTTTATATTTGATATATGAGTAAATATAAGAAATGAAACCACAAACTAATAAATAATTATACATATTGTTACAAAATAACCATAAACTTTTCCTTGTAAAATGATAAAACCTCTTTCTTTTTTAAATTTGATGTATATTATTATGTTATAAATCTTATTTCGAAGAGAAATGAATAAAATGTTTCACAATTCTGAACACACTGCATTAAATTTTTGATAACCCTTTACCCATCTTCACAATGAAGAAATGAGCATTATGCTGTTATGCACACCATTCCATTAATATTTACAAAAGCCACCGAAAGAAGATTGCACTTTCTGAGCTCCTAGTTTCATTTTTTCCCCACATTTTGTAGCTTTTCTTCAGAATCTAGTTATTTCCTCCATTCAGAAGTGCCCACATTGTTTTCTCCCTAAACGTGGAACTTTATTACGCAAAACGTTACCTTTTGTTAGTCCAGGACATAACACGCATGCGCATTTCATTCCGGTTTATCGCTTAATAGGTTCAAGGCTTTAATTTTTCTTTCTTCCGAGGAAAAGTTATTCCAAGCATTTCCCACTTAATTAGTTGCATACATCATAGGCAATAATTATGGGTGCTGGAATAGTCTGTTTTTCTGGCTTTTTGAGAAAGGAAAATTTTCTAATTAATGGAATGTTGAGAGAATAGGGATATTTAACTTCGTAAAAAAAGGGATTTTAATTTTTGGGTTTATGGGCTTGTAGGGAAAAAGTTATTAAAATTTTGCATGCAGTTTTAATTTAATGATGTGGTTTTAGAATAGGAAACTGAAATTAATATTCCTAGTTATCTGTTAAATAATAAAATTTTTGATATAAAGAGGCTAGTTAATAAAGAGAAATCAGGGGAGTGGTTTCCCCAAAACTTTCTCGTGTACTCTTTGACAAACTTGGCATGTCAAACAATGCCTTGAAGTCCATTGGCGTGAAATATTTATGAAATATTAACTTTTGACTTGAGTTTGAAGCCATTAATAGTATCCAAAAATATAATTTGTATTTTAGAAATGTTTCTTGCAAACGATTGAAACAAATATTTGACACAAAAATTCTACTTGTAGTTATAAGATAACGTAACAAATTTGATCTCTCTAAATCATTGCTATATATATATATATATATATATATATATATAAAAAAATTTTTTTTTCTAAATATCGACGAATGCGTAATCTAAGTCTCGTGATTATTTCAAACCGGTTTTAACTGGTTAATGACCTAATTAATTTAAGATTTGATAATTCAAAAAAACATCAAGTTGTAACTTCAGATTTGGAGATAAGTCGCTAAATCTGACAACCTTCTGCATTATTTTCTTATAACCCTAAAAGAGAAAAATTGATGCCTCAAACATTTGTTGCCTATGAATTTTGAGGTTTCAAAAAATCTCAAACCGAAACATCATTATGCTTTCACTTGATAAAAATACAAGTATTTTATCCAACTATCTCTTTATCAATTGTTATAATTAAAAGACGCATGCATCTACTATATGGTTAAATCAAACAAAAGATTCAAAACGCTCAAATGTCTCATCTTCCAAATACTTATTACTTATCCATCCTTTGCTTCTACGGTTGCTTGGCGCTATAACAATTTTTTTCCTCGCCAATTAGCCAATTAGGCAACAAAGTACAAAATCTTATAAATTCTCCAACTATTTATCCTTAATTAATGGCATTTATCTCTTTATCTCTGAGAGTAATTAGAAGAGTAACACCCACAATGAAAATCAAGTTGTCTCTACGAACTTCTGCAAAGAATTTTTGAAAGACGAATATTCGAAAGCATTAAATAGTTTTGGTTGCACTTGCCATTCTTAGAAGGAAAAGAGGATAAGGAATTTGGCTTTGTTTTGAGACAAACTTGAAAACCTTTTACTAAGTCTCTTTTGTACTTCTCCGTATACGAAATACAGTGAAAGTATAATAATCGTCAAAAAAATTAGAACTCGAGATTTTGATGAATCTTCATGTTTTAAACTTCCCCCAGTTCTAAAAAGATATTTTTAGAAAATGTCCTTCTGTCTTTCTGGGATGAAGTTAACTCAAAAACGTTTTAAGCAAGACAGATAAAATTTTGATTACGGGCATAACATTAAATTTGCAAATTTCTATAAAATTTTGAGCACAATCACTTTAGAGGAAGTTCGTTTTTCCTACTTTTCGAATAATATGACAGCTACAAAATGAAGAAAGCTAGATGGATAAAATTTGGTACACAGAATTAACATCTATTGTGTAGACACTTCTCAACTTTTGAGCCAAATCCAACTACAGATTGATAACCTGTTAGTCTGTACTTTTAGAAACATGCAAATGAGTTTTAGTTGTAAAGCAACACTTAAACTATTTGGGAACGGACCTCGTAATTTTCAACCGCGGTCAGATGACTGGGACGACACCTGAGCTGGCACCCCCCTCTCCACACCACACTAGTGGGAGGACGTTTGGCTGACAGATTTAACGTGCAAGAGACTCCCTCACACGACGTTTGTTCGGTGGAATCGAGTCTCGAATCTGAAACACTCCGGTTCCGAATCCGACACCTTACCATCAGGCCACTGCTGTCCCCATATAATGAGTGAGAATTCAAAAATAAATGTCTTGAATATATCAAATGTTGTATGGAATTTATCAATTACAAGTGCGATTTTATATGAGATTTTTGTTTCAATCGTTTAAAAAAAATTTAGAAAAACAAATTCGATTTTCGAATGCTGTTAACGTATATCAGGGATTAAATGCTAAGTAAATTGCCAAATATGGCGCGATTGATCCAGTAAAAGTTCTAAATTTACGATGAAGACTAATATTTCGTAAAAATTGTACTCCAATTAATCGCTACGCATTCTCTGGGACAACGTGTTTATTAGAATCTATTCGAAAGCGGTGACTCACTGGTTTATGTATGTTTTCACAAATATTTTTACTAAAAAGTAATGCTTGTTTATATAGTCATAAACTTAGTTAGTGCTGTATATTTAATAGATGACTAAAGTTAATTTTATACCGAAGTCTATTTTTTGTAAGTTTTAATTAATTCTTGATGTGATTTCAATGTGAAATATAGAATACAGACCACTACTTAAATTCATTTTTGTTCATATTAACATCATAAGCTGAAATCTTGAACACAAATAAAAATTCAGAGTTAGTAACATAAAAATCCCTAAATAATATTAAAGTTTAAGTATTAGTTACTGTTTATACTTACTCTATAGAAAGTACTTTATTTTTCCTTATAATTCAACTCAAATTTTTATTTCGCGTACTTTAAAAACAAATAAAATTTAAAGGCAATGTTAATTCATGAAATTTGAAAGTAAAGTGAATTCATGAAATTTAAACGCAAAGTTAATTCTTGGAATTTAAAGGAAAAGTTAATTTATGAAATTTAAACACAAAGTTAATTTGTGGAATTTAAAGGAAAAGTTAATTTATGAAATTTAAACGCAAAGTTAATTTGTGGAATTTAAAGGAAAAGTTAATTTATGAAATTTAAACGCAAAGTTATGACAACTTACACCTTTTCATTACATTGTGTATTCCCGGGCCTTTTAAAAACGAATTAAGTTAATTAATTAAAGTTAATTCATGAAATTTAAAGGAAAAGTTATTTCATGAAATTTAAAGGAAATGTTAATTTATGAATTGAAAAGGCAAACTTAATTCAAAAAATTTGAATTCAACTTTAATTCGTGAAATTTAAAAGGTTTAATTCAGGAAATTTAAATACAAAGTTAAATCGTAAAATTTAAATGAAAAGTTAATCCTGAAAGTTAAATTTAATTTATAAAATTTAAAGACAAAATTAATTATTAAAATTAAATGATAAATTTACTTAACGAAATTTAAATACAAAGTTAATCCTGAAAGTTAAAGTTAGTTTATGAAATTTAATGGCAAAATTAATTATGAAAATTCAATGGCAAATTTACTTTACGAAATTTAAATACAAAATTAATTCGTAAAATTTAAAGGAAAAGTTAATTCACAAAATTTAAAGGCATAATTAAATAATATTCAACAGAAAAAATAACCTTAAAAAATCACAAACATTTCATTCTTTCTTTTTTTCCACAACATTAATTTTTTTGGGTAACCAAATCCCTTGCATTACATTGATAGAATGTGCAGTAAACGCACCGTTCCATTAACACACACAAAAGCCCCCCAAAGAGGATTACATGCTCTCAACCCCTAATTTGATCTTTCTGACAATTTGCACCCTTTCTTTACATTCTGTATCCCCGGGCCTTTCAAAAACTACTCACATTGTTTCCTTTTACGGTATGTAGCTTCCATTATTATGCAAAACGTTTCCTTTTGTTAGTCCAGGACATCGCACGCATGCGCACACATTCACCTGACTTATCGTTTAATAGGTCCATGGTATTAAAATATCTTTTTATTTCTGCCGCTGTTGTTGCAACGTAAGTTATTGCAGGTATTTTTTCATTTAATTGGTTGCGTACATCATGGGTAATAATTATGTGGGGTGGAAAAATTTAATTTTCGAGCTTACAGTAAAAGCAGGACTTTTTTTATTGAATGCGAATAATTGAGAAAAGGCGTTTTACTTCTTTATTTTAAATTCTAAGATTTATTAGTTGATGACTAAAAGTGCCGATGGATTTTGCCGTTATAATTTATGAGAAAATATGTGGTATTTAAATTCTAAATAAAGCATTAAAAAAAATGTAACAATGAAAATAAACGTAAATAAAATGAAAATTGAAAGTAAACAAAATTGTAAAAAAAGTACCTAAAACATATGCATAAACAGGAGAAAACGGATAAAAGACCTTCAGATATTTTTTATCTTTATTACTTACTAGACGCCTTTGGCGACCAGCTGGTTCGCCAAGAGTAATGGGGGTCTAAGATTTTCAATTAAACACTTATGTGCCTTGCTCTCTTTATAATTTCTCTACCAGATATACTTAAACTTCGAAAGTCACGTAACACTGATTTACTAAATTAATGATATAGATGTTGCAAACGATCATAGAAACCTTTGTCTTGTATTTCTTTTTTAGAAAACATAACATTTAATATTTATTTAATTTCATCCAATCACGAGGTGAATGTTACATTTTTTTTCGATTAAATTTGCAGTCATAGTTAATTTATTTTTTAATTTTAACTTCTGTCAGTATGATTTCAACAGAGCTAATAAAAGCTGTTTTTCCCTTTGCTCGTTCATTATTTATTTTAGAAAATGTCACATATTATGTTTCTCTTATTTTATCCAGTCACGTGCTAAAAGTTTCTTTTCTTTAGATTTAATTTGCAATGATAGTTTTTTTTTTTAGTTTGAACTTCCGTCATTAGGATGGCAACACGCTGATAAAACCTAATATTTCCCCCTTGACGTGCTCGTGCGGATTAAATTTTATTGTTTTGTTCGAAATATATTGTTGAAAAACATGGCTAGAATATTTCTTTAAAAATTCGTTAAAAATAGAAGCTTAAGTTACACATTAAAACAATGATACCCTTAGAAAGCTAATTTTTTTTATCTTTAAATTGATGTAAAAATCATGTTTGTGCAATAATATTTTCGGAAGTTATAGCGGAAAAACGTCGAAATTTTGCTTAAATTTTAATTAATTCAACTTCTAATTAAAAATTCGGGAAAAGGGCTCCGAGATGCACATTTCCGACTTCCAAGGTATACATGTACCAAATTTCGTAGTTGTAGGTCCAACGGTCTGGCCTGTAGAGCGCCAACACACACACACACACACACACATTGAGCTTTATTATAAGTATAGATAAAGCTGTGTTTAGTATTTTCAAATTTACTACTGGTTTGTAACGTATCTATGTAACACATATTTAACTTTACTATTGGATTATGATATATCTCTGCAACATATTTTCAACTTTAGTACTGATTTATGATATATCCATGTAACTTTATAAATTATTAATAAACTTTTAAACTTTATTAATGGTTTATGTTTTATTTATGTAACATATTTGTAGCTTTATTACAAGTTCATGATACATCCTACGTAACACATTTTTAACTTTACTACTGATTTGTGATAAACATATATAGTACATTTTGAACTTTACTACTGGTTTATGATAAACCAATGTAACATATTTTCAGCTTTACTATTGGTATGAGATATATTGATCTAACATATTTTTGGCTTTACTACTAGTTTGTGATATATTAATGCAACATATTTCACCTTTACTAATGGTTTGTTAGATATTCATGTAATATTTTTAAAATTTTACTAATGATTTATGATATATCTGTGCAACATATTTTTAACTTTACTACTGGTTTACGATAAACCTATGTAAGCCATTTTCAACTTTACTACTGATTTGTGATATATCAATGTAACATATTTTTAAATTTAATATTCGTTTATGATATATTTGTATAACATATCTTCAACTGTATCACTGGTTTGTAATATCCCAATATAACATATTTTCAACCTTGGGTTATAATATTGGGTATATATATTATAATGGGTTAGATATTAGTATATAATAATAGGTTATAATAGCTTCATGGAACATAATTTCATAAATTAATGGCCAACAAAAAGCCGAACCGGAAATTTAACTTCAATTTATATATCCTTAAGAAGGTATAATTGATACAAAGGAAATTACAGTGGAACATGTTATTCGCACAGATATATATAAGGAAAAGTTCTCAACAGTGTTTTCCTTCAACAGTTTTATTGAACAATTCATATGGAAATTCCTTTGACAAGCAAGAATTACAAGAAAAAAAAAAAAAAAGGAATCAGGTATTTTTGGATGAAATGATGTGGGACTTTGTGATTTTTATCTTTTCTTCAGCTTGAGAATTACAGAAAAACCAATTTTTTTAGAACGTAAATAAAAATAAATGGGATTAAATAAAAATAAACGGGGTTTAAATAAGTGAAAGCATTTTAATAAAAAATATGGTTAGTTTAAGATAGAAATAATGAAAGGAATTAGCGTTGAAATTAGATTAACGGTATAATTATACATATAACACGCACATCTTTTAACTATACAGATTTGAGAAAATACCTTCAGATAAATTGAGTACATCTTTAAAGCAACAAATAAATTTTCTTCTATAAGTGTATTTATTTTGAATTTTAAATATTCCAGAATAAATTTGCGATAGTGTACAATAGCACAAAGAATGTTCCCATAGAATTCGAAATAATATTCCATATATAGAGAGTAATTATACAACTCTTCAAGCATTTTTGAAACATCCAAGAATCCCTTCTGCCAAAAGAAAGAAAAGGGTTTGGACGAAAAATTACACATCAAAATTAACAGAAGTTACCGAAAAAACAATTGTGCTGAACAAACATTTCTTTTGTATGAAAAGAGTGTTAAAGTCTCACCAAATCAATAAATAATTAAGATGAAGATATTAATAAATAACAAATTAATCTTAGATTAATAATAGTCCTTAGATGATTATATTAATAAATAACAGATATGGTTTTTAAAGTGAAAAAACCACGTCTTCAAATGCTCACATTAGAAAAAAAGGCTTAAAAAGATGGCGGAGTGTCTATTGTGTTTATATAAAAGGAAACTATAAATTTCTATAGAAAATTCTTTTTTTTTTCAATATTTTTTTAAACATTTGTATGAATGGTATCACCAATTATGATGTGAATATAGTATCGTGACATGATCAAAAAAATTATAAAACTTATACTTTTGTAAATGTTCTATGTTAGATAAAGTATCATTTTAACATAGTAATATTCCTATTTAGAAGAATTGCCAGTTTTGGGACAAAAACAAAACATGTTTTTATTAATTTTATTAAAATTATTTTAACTAATATATGCTAATGAACAATAAATAGAAAGAAAATATTACAGGAAATTTGTTGCCCAAAATTTATTATAAAAGAAAAATTTGTATGTGTAATGATATAACGCATTGTCAAATACAAGGATAGATAAAGATTGTATTGAAAAACATTTAAAAATGATGTACAAAAGAAAAACATAAAAAAAAAATCCTTTAGAATCTCTGCTGAAATTAATAAATTGCTGATTTTTGGTGAATCATTCTCGATGACTTTGATAATTAAATCTTATAAAATCGTCTGTTTTTATTAATAGCCGCTTCTCAAACATAGAGGCTAATGAATTTCGTTAATTACAAATTTAGTAATTATACATTTAAGTATAGAGTTTAGTTTCGATTCGTGATGAACAAATTATTTTAGGGTAAGGAGAGAATAAAAAATATTGTATTGAGTGTATAATATAAATATATTAAAAGTTTATATTTTAATAATAATTTTATTTTTATAAGTTAATAAATCTTTTTGTAAATTCTCGGACATAGAATTGAATTGCATCAATAAATCAAATTAAGTTACGTTATTCCATTATTAAAAAAAATCGTATAAATACATAGCTGCACTGTCTCTAATGCATTTCACTATATGTTTTATAATTTGTCTAATATTTTAGTGATCTGTGTAAGTAAAGTCTAATATACTTTATATTTTGCCAAATGTCTTTGCTTTATGTTTTTGTAATACCTAATGTACTTTGGTATCAGTCTAATGTATTAGTAATGACTAACGCATTGTTCAATCCGACTAACATAATTCTAGCCTCCCTTTGAGATGTCTAATGTATTTTGTAATCTAAAACTAATTTTTTAATTTCTTTTTTAAAAAATAATCGCGATGGGTTTCTGACTATTTATTTTTTTAGTGGAGGTGAGATATAATATTCGTCCTATTTGCTTTATCATCTGATAACTACTTTAAATTAGTTTTTACACACACACACACACACACACACACACACACACACACACACACAC
>JAPMOQ010039287.1:547313-577223 GCA_026543055.1 Argiope trifasciata
CACACACACACACACACACACACACACACATATATATATATATAATGTGAGTGTGTGTGTGTGTGTGCGTGTGTGTAACAGCTTTAATTTTCAATTTTTCTAGGTGGCAAACCAAGTTTTGGAACTCCACCGATTTTGAGATGGGAGGAGTGATGTTTTTTTAAATATTGACGCTTTCGTAATCTGATGGTCTCGTGATTGTTTCAAACCGATTTTAACTGGTTAATGACTTAAATGACTTGAGAAAATTCTTAAGAATTCAGAGAAAGATTAATTTGGTAATCAAGTTGCAACTTTAGTTGGCGACTAATCGCCAAATGTGATAACTTTCTGCATTATTTTCTAATAACCCTAAAAGCGAAAAATGGATGCCACAAGATCGATAAATCATCAATTTATTGCCTACGCATTTTGAAGCTTCAAAAATTTCAAACCAAACAACATCATGTCCCCACAGAATAATAATAATAATAATAAATATCCGTTACCTAATACGTACGTCCTAATCAAGCGTTGAGTTATTTCGAAGCTGGAGGTTAATGTCTTCAAATTAAATGTAATTATTTTTCAAGTTGCTTATTAAATTGGTAAGGCACACTTGACGTTCATCACGTGGTCATGAAATGAATTTATTACTTTAAAGAAAAGCATAAATGACATCTCATTGGCTACAAAATAATTTTTAATCTACTTATTTGAATAAAAGAGAAGTAAAACTAATGACTTCACACTAAAGCAATTTCTAACTCTCTTAAGAAATATCCAAATCCAATATTAAAGCCTTTTTACGTCAAAATACGTTTCCGCGTTCTTTACGGCTTTTATTAATGTCTCACCATATTCCCTTTAAACACCATACCAGAACAAAACACTCCCGCTCTAGTAACTACATCATTTAACAACACCATTTTATAGTTGTTATTTTTTATTCTTCGTTGTAGTATCGCTTTCACAGCAAGCATCAAATCCAATTAAGAACCAAACGAGAAACAAGGGTGGCAAAAAAAAAATCGGTGATTTTTTTCCCCCTCCTCCCGTTCACTTTAAGTGCTTTTCCTTGGAAAAATACTTCCTCCAAAAACTCAAAATTAATTTTCGAGGTTTAACCAAACACTATAAACAAAGCCTTAATAGAATCGCTCTCGCTCAGTGTGATATAATGATTTAGTGTATTAAGACATTTACTACGATGTCTCGGTATTTAATTAAATACGTGTAGATATTAAGAGGCATTTGCAGAGCGTTCACTGGAGACAATAAAGAGGCTTATGCTTTTGCACGGTTTTAATCAAATATTAACCACCAGGGAGCTCTGCTTGCAGCTAGCTTTCACGATAGGAGGCGTTTTTTGTGGAATATTTTATGGTCTTGCTGTATCATTAAATGAGAAGTGTTCTTTTAATGTTATTAAGGCCATATTGTATGAGAAATAGTGTGATAATAAAAAAATTTGTTCGTTTGAGATGCCTTAAGATGAATTGATGAAGGTGAGATACAAAATAGGGCGTTTAAGTTAATTGAAATTCATTGAGTTATGTTCGTGTTTTCTGACAAAGTTAGTTCAAGCGAATGACTGATAATGGAAAAGTGGCAGTTGTTACTTAGAGGAAGTTAAGTAAGGATTAAGTCCTATTGTAATTAATAGGAGAAACATCGTCACTATTTTAAAGGACATTTAGTACTGAACAAAGAATTAGTATACATCAGAAAATGCTTGAAGATTCAGAGAGAAGTCCCTTGATGTTTAACAATATTCATAGATATTAATTATTAAAAAAAAGAAACTTGATTATTGAAGTTGTTTGATACATAGTATAAAATGAAGTTTCCAGAAAAAGTTTGTATATTTCAAGATGAAGAAATCGAGAAATTCTTAACTAATTTTGGAATTTTTATAGGGCATTTTATTAGGTAAGGTTTAGTATATTGATGTTACATCAAAATAAAAAAAAGAAGTTCTATAACTTCGATTTTAATTATTCTCTTACTACAATTCGCGCATTCATAAAATAGTAGTGCCTATGCTTTGAGCTGATAAGTGTGAAAACCTCAAAATGTTCGTGCACAAATTGCAAGAGATGTTGTATGTAAATGCAATAATTTTTTGTTGCTTACGTCTGATTTTAAACAGTAATTCAAAACTCATTACGCAGCGAAAAAGGAAATCTAACATTTTTCGGAATACATTAAATGCCAAAAACGCTTCGTTTGTTGCTCGATAATGAAAATATAGAATGAAAGAAAAGTTCGTTTTGCGAATATCAGAGAAAAAAATGTCCACACTTTGGAAATGAAAATCTTCAGTTGAGCGAAGTAACCACCTCTCTTTAAAACGCTCTACAACTGAATTACAAAGACAGAATGAATCTCATGAGTAGTGGAGTGATCATCTCTCTGCTGACAGAGAAAGACATTTAAATGTGAGACAGAGCTGAAGTAAAAGAACAAACGTTCCTGATATTTGGTCAGAAAAGGAGTATTCATCCCCGAATTGCGATCAATTTGTGGATTACAGAAATAATGCATAGGTTTCAATAGGAAAATGTTGGGTGGAGGCAAGACTTAACATTTAAAGCTAATATTTTCTTTTAGCTGTTATATCATGGGCAACGCCATGCGGGTACTGATAGTAAATATATATAATCGGTAATGGAAAAGTTATAGTTGCTTAATGAAAAATAATAATGGATACATTTCCACTGTGATTATTTAATAGCTTATTGCCATGCAAGAATTTATAGCAGAAATTGAACTTGGTAGAATTTCTAAATTTATTCATAGATGAAATATTTTTTATAAAAGATAGGAAATTTAATAGTTGGAATGGAATGATATAAAAAATAGAGATGAAATCTAACAAATGATTAATAATGGAGAAGTGATATAGATGCTGTTTAAAGAAAGTAATAGTGATTTAATCTCTTCTGTGGTTTACTGAAGATTCATTGCCAACCATTAAAATTTCGAGATAAAGATTATAAGACAGGTGTTTTTATAAGTGGGTAGTGAATGTAGTTGAATGACAGAATATATATACATATATTTTTCATTTGGATCAGTTTTATTAATACAGGATGAGTAAGAAGTCAGCAAAATTCTTTAAAAATTCCCCAAAACTCGAAAAATTAACCAAAATAAAAACAGTTTGCAGGTTTAATAATGTGATCACGGAATTTTTTAAAGACAAGAAATTAAAAAAATAAAATAAAAGCAACAACTGACATATGAACTATTTAGTTGGAAATATGCAAACAGTTGATTGTGAGAGACAGTAGATTATAAATAATTAAGCTCTTGATCCATAATCAGTTCGTTGCCCTGCCATGCAAGGGAACAAGAGTACTGAGGGGAAAAAATAAAGCTTTGTAGTGTCACTGTTTTACACAAATCAGGAATCAGCTACTGTTGCCTAGCGTAAACTTCTTCATAAAAACGTGAAGATTGGAAAAAAAGGCTTTTAAAAATGACAGGATTCATGCATCTTGTTCAGCAATTTTAGGAAACTAAATCGCTAGAAAATCCTATAAATTCCGGATGGCTAAGCCTAAAGGACACGTTCGGAGAGTGTTGCAGCCAAAAGGGAATACTTAAGAATCTGAATCCTCTGTAGGGATTAGTAGTGCAAGGGGAAGCTGGAAGAAGTCAAGTTTCCATGTCCTCCTCGGTCACCAGATCTGACGCCAGCAAACTTTTAGTTCATAGGAAGTTTGGAATTCTGAATGTATAGATTCCATCTATCCGATTCGCTGGAATTGAAGGTTGCAATCCTCTCATGATGCAATGTTGCTAATTCTAAGCCTTACCCTCCTTGTTTAACTACGACGAAAAAACAATTAGGTGGATAGTCAGGAAATGGATACCTGGGAGTGTACTATATCTATTTAAAAAGATAGCTATTTATTATTAAAAACCCATTTTTCATCTAGTTTTTAGTTTATGACAGATAAATTTTTATACCAAACAGTACAAAGACAAAGAATTTCGAGCAATAAGACATAAAAAATTATATCAACATTCCAAGTAAATATTTTTATTCTAGGGAATATATTTTGATACAGATTCGAAATACTTCTTTCTTCGAATATCTTCTTTCATTTTTGGTCAACTGTCAGAAAATTACCGGAAACAATGTTAGTCACATCATATGTCCTTTTTTAAACAATATAATTGAAATCTTAAATGATATTTAGATATAATCAAAAGAATATATTTATTATTACAATGGAAAATCATAAAATCAAGTGTTACATGTTGAGAGTTTGCTGTCATACATCAAACAATGAAAATAAACTTTACATAAACTATTCTTCGAATGAAAAGTTAGCGCTATAATCTTTCAAAAATTTTTCTTTCTACAGTTAAAAATGTTACTCGAAGTTTAAAAGTCGCGGAGATGTAATTTCCGATTCAAAACTTTCCTCTAAGCCCATCATTACAAACGCAAAACTTTCCCGTTTAGACCGGTATCACGTGACCGGCGAATAATTCCTAGTTGGCAGAATCGTCATCGTTTCTTTCTTTTTCTCCGGCGGCTTGTCAACTAGCGCGACCGCAATCGGAGAAATATCTCACCATTTGCATTTTAAACACGCCCCTTTCAGAGAATAGCCCCGAATGGAACCAGAGGGGTTGTGGGGGTCCCCCCTAAAGGTCGCACAGGGGTCTTTTCGGGTAATTACTCACTCGATGATGAATGAGCCTAATTAGGTGAAAATATTTCAGACGATGAGGACAAAACTCGGAACAAAGAAGAGTGTATTTGGTGTGAATGCGGTGGCAGCAGTCTGAATGGATCGTTTGCTCGTGGAACATTGTTCACGTTCGGAAGATTTCTGGGGGAAAAGTTTCTTTTAACCAGCGGGAGAGATCGAATACTTTTAGCATCGGATGTGATTTTTCTCTTTTGTTCCGGACTTTGATTTTAAGATACAATGCATCATTATTGGAAATATTTAGGAGGCAAAATCAATATGGCTTTTTGGGAAGAGAAATCTATTTTTAAATGAATCGGCTTTTGTGGTGAAAGCAGAAGTAATTAGATTCCAATTCCCAGAAGTTGTTTTCCGAGAGGGAAACCTCATCCATTACCTTCCTAATCAAGCATAAAATGTCGGAGTTGATGAAATACTTGAAGCAAAATTGTTTTCGCATTTTGATGAACGAATATGATTCCTATAACTGGATTATTTAAAATACATTTCCATATGTTTAAATTCCAAATCAAATTGATATCATTGATTTAATATAGATTCTTAAATTTTAAAATATTTTTAGGGGTATTTATTTCTCTCTATGGAAAGATGAATAATTGCTTGCACATCTTTTTTATACAGATTTATAGTTTTCAGATACATATATACAGTTATACAGATATCTGTATAACTGTATATCAGATTATAGTTATACAGATATACTGATATATAGTTATTTATACATATTTATCTTAGATCTTGATGAAAATTACGGAGTCGTCGTCTTAATGAAGTCGGACCTTCATGATAAAATGAAGTTTTCGGCTACCTTTCGAAAATCTAAAAGCTAAATAAATATTTAATTAGAAATTAATTGTGGTTTTGACGTTTTTCAATTCTATGACTCCAAAATCAGTCACTTTTTACTGTCTTAACATTAAAGGCAGTATTTACATTTCAGTGTATAGTTTTTAATTGTATCAATATGAAATGCTCATTCAAAGAAGCTATATAACTCACCCAAGCCACTCGGATATTACTGTGAAATTCTGCCCTTTTTTGGTTAAGTGCGATTCATTGAATACCCGTGATGCATGCTTTGTTCATTAGAGACGCTCACCCGGATGAATTTTGAAGTGCAGGGAAATTTTCTACGAACATTCAAAGGATTCAAAATTTGAATTGTATTTGCTAGGAAACATAACGTATTTCATTGATTCACGTCATACCGTATATACATTATTGCCTTTAAATGTGTGGCAAATTACCGACCAATAGGAAGGCCAACTGTTTGATGGATTTTATTTAAAATTTGATAACCATCGCCGAATATGCATAGCTGAATGGTTATGACACTGGACTCATAGTCAGGAGATCATGAGTTCGAATCCCAGAAAACTTAAAATTTGTTTAACTACTTTTCCTCGATTTCGTGTTCCAGAAGATTCTGGATCTTTCTTTAATTTACCAGATAAGGGCTCTGGACTTTTCTTACTGTCTCCAGAAAGGTATTCTGGAACTTTCCCTACTTGTATAAAAGCTGAAGATCTCTCAGTCACAGTGTTCTTAGCTCAGAGTTGAGTTAATAAATTGATTTAACTCTAGTTCCCGTGTCTTCTTGAGTTCTACTTATGTGACAATATCCATATTATAGATACCTAAGCCAATGCACTAAATTTTATCTTCCCCGCTTTTTCCAATTGTTGAGTTCTTTTGCTCACAAACAGAAAGACAGGCAGAATTTTTGTTTCTGGATGTCATTCAATATTAATAGATAAATACAATTTGTTCGTAATACATATATCAAGTTTAGAGTGCCTAATACAAAGGGATTTTAGACTATCGTATGCCCAGGCTGACATGAATTATTCCAAAAATGTCTTCTTATTACTCAAGGAGGATTAAAAGATGGAGATCTATTCGATTTCGAATTACTTTTTGACGACTTTTTACTTTTTTCGAATTACTTTTTACACTATTCTATATTTACTATACAAGAAAAAAAATCCCTTAAATCTTTATTCTAAAAAACCGTAAAAAGATTTCAACCAAAGTTTAGTTCTTACACTTAATCTTATATTTAGTTTTATTTTAAATTTCACTTTATTATGTTACACAGATAATGTGCAAATAAAAAACTTACATCTAATATTTCAACAGCACTCATAATCATAAATGAAGTAATCACAATACTTAAATGTGTTGCTCGATTTGGTTTTATAAATGATGCTTTAAATGTTTATGAAAAGTTTATTACAATTACTAAAAACTCTATATAGAAATAAAATTAATGTAATTAAAAAGCCAATTAAAATGTAATATAAACTAAAAATCGTTTACATGCATTGATATGCTTTGAAACATAATGATGATTTATGCTAAAATACTAATAAAAAAGCACATTTTAACTTACCTGAAACCCTGACAAATTTGTTTGATCGAAATATTGCTTGTCAACACATTCTAAAACCCTCTCCACGCTTTTGAGCATGCGTTAGGATGAGTTTAATTCAACAAAATAGAGGTGAGGGGAAAGATAAAAAGAGGGAATATTTACATTTATCCCTGAAATAAATCCCCTACATCTCACGTCCTTCCTTGTGACACCCCTTAATGAAATAGAATAATCGAAAATTAGTTTCACGGTAGCATACTCCCATTCCTTACCCGATTTCATGCATGGAGGACAATCGAGCTATATCATTGATTCCCACAGCCACCCACTTTGTGATGGGAGTGTGACGTCATGTTTGCTCTCTTTCAGATTCAACTTGGATTTGATAAATATAACTAGATCGCATAAACTGAATGCGATTCAATTCATAGCGATAATGTTATAGATCTTAGTTGCGCATACATTGGTGTTTCACATCTATATTTTTTCATTATAATATTTCGTTTAATAATATTTAAAATAGTTTCCTGTTATTTAAGTAAGAAAGCATTTTATTATGATGCAAATTTAAAACATATTAACCTTAATTTAAATCAAAATCGTGTCTATGCATCTCTCTATTTTTGGATAAATGCTTTAGCCATTTTAACCAATTTTGCATGTTAATTCTTTACAAGAAAAAAAAATGCAAATATTATTTAATTAAAAAGTACAATTTATAATCAGTACCAGCAATAATAACTAAACCTATTTCGAAGTTCGTTTATAATGACGTCACACTTTCGTCACAGAGTGGGCAATGGTGCGAATCAATGATGTTGCTTGATTTTTCTCCATACATGAAATAGGGTATGGAATGGGAATATGCATCCCTGCATACTGAAACGAACAAAGCAATTACTTATTATTTTCATCTTTAGTATTTTCTTCCATTTTATATGCCAAAGACATCTCGTGACATGCTTTAACCAGTTTTGCTGGAAGACTAGATTTTTAAAATTTGGCATTTCGATAAATTGATTTCTTAATTAGTAAAAGAGCGTTTGTCTTTATCTGTAGAACCCTTCAAAAGATGAAATCTGGCACCACTTGAAATTAATTATTGCAACAAAAATGTTTAAACGCTATTTCATGCGACTATAAATGTATCAAAATTTATACTTGCATCTCTTTACTACCATTACATGGTTTGAAAGACATTCAAGCTATTGAGTTTGTTTTATCCTTTGAAATGCTCGAATTCTTTACTTTTAGCAGCGCCTAATTTATCTCCAAAACGCATCATGATTCCCATTTTAATATTTGTTACCCTTTTTTCTTTATTCCCTATTACATTTCCTGTTTCGGGTACCTGAAGTTACCATCGAGGGAACTCCGAATCATTCAGAAACGCAGTCAGCTACTACGTTGCCATTTTTTCCATCGTTATTTCTTTAAAATTTTAATTTGGTGCACTCGAAATGCTGAAGATTAAATTTTGGAGTATTTTTGCTATATTTTATTTCTTCAGATATCGACGGACTTGTTTAGATAGGCATCACCATCGGTGCTTGAGTAACTGATTAGGTGGTTTCGAGAATATGTTTTTATTTCCCCTGGGAATGCGAAATTTCGGAATGGCAACGGATGCAAATTATCGTTTTCTTTTTTCAGTTTTTGGTTGTTTCATTTCCTTAATCTAAAGCATGACGGAAAAGTCGAAAATATTGAATTTCAATGTTTGGTCGAAAATGGTATAAGCCAATGAAATGCAAAGGGGAATGTTTAAAATTATCGTTTGGCGATGCGAGTTCTGAAAATTATTTTGGACTTGAAAAGCTTTAATTTCTTTTTTGAGATATTATTTCTAGCTTTTTGATTGCGACAATTTTTATTGATGTTGGAACAAATTTAGTGTTTTGCAAAAAATCTAACTTGGTGATTGATTAGCGTTTAATTTAAAAACATACAAAAAATGTACGCATACAAAAATACAAAAGTTAATAATTGCTTCATTATGACAATTTCAAAGAGGACAAATTTAGTAATTTAAAAAGATTCTCACATGAGACAATCAATTAATTGATTGATTAAATTAGAGTATTATTTCGGAACTTTTCTATGTTAACTTTTTCTAAGCAATATGTTAGGTATGTTGTGTTTGTTGTACCCGTTCATAATTGTTTCATTATGACAATTGTTTTAAAATTAGAGCACATTTAGAGTTTTGCAAAGAATCTCACTTGAGACAATCCATTTATTGATTAATTAAATTAGAGTTTTATTTCAAAACTATCCTAGGTAAACTTTGTCTAGACAATTTCTTTTCTACTTTTATCAAAACTATTATTAGGGAAGTGTCTTTGAATATATTATAAAAAATATATTTAATTTCCTCCGAAAATAATTACATTCAATGAAAATAACTGCTATGATGTCATAAATCTGTTAAACTTTTAAAGACACTTCGGCTGTCAAAGAAGAGTACTTTCTAATAAAGTAATACTAGTTAGAATAGTAAAGTAATTCTGGTTAGTTTAGTATTAGTAAAATTTCATCAATTTTTTTTAAAAATTTGTTGTTATTTTTATGCGACAATATTTTTGGATGCTATCGTATTGAAGATCCAGCTTAGCTTTTAACGAATTATAATTATAGTTATGACACTCTGAGATATGCAATTTCTCGACACAAAATATATTTTATTGTGGTAACTCTTTGTCATAGATTTATAGAAAAAATGATATAGATTTAGCAGAAAAAATGTACTTTTTTTTATTTGTCATCAGTAAAGATTTGAAATTCCAGAACTATTTTTGTTCACTAATCCAATATCTTTAATAATAATCACTAATAAAATTGGGCAGAAGATTTTGGACCAAATTAGTCAAAGAATTATTCGTCTGTCAGTCTTTATTTTCGAATGATTATTAGCTCAATTACTTAAAAGTTCAATGACTTTTTTTAACAAAAAGTTTGGAATGTCATCTTTTTACTTTCATTTTTCGCTTTAATCTTATACTATAATACGAGGAATGGTTGCCAAGTCGAAAATCGCCCCAGAATTAATAAACTCCGGTAAACTTGGGGGTCTGAGGTTTTTGGCGACGAGGAATCGATTGTCGCCGGTTTTGAAGCGCTACGGTCGAGGAGTTCGGAGTTACAGATAGGATATTTTCAAACTTTATTAGTTCGCCATAATGGCTATAGATGGCAGCACTTAAATTTTCTTTGTCTATTGCCTAATAGGTTTCAACCATTATGCATTTTATTTCCTATGACTTTTCAAACTTTACCTTTCTATAGAATAGTTCCCTTTCCAAACTCTAACTTTGTTTAGAATAGTTTACAATGATGCACTTTAACCGGTTATCTTTTCACCAATGGTTTCACAAATTTTCTTATGGCATGTATTGTTTTGATAAATCACAATTGAAAATTTAAATCTTCGAGTTAGCTTCGATACCTGTTTTCTCCGAGCGGAGCTCGGTCACCCACTGGTTGGTTAAAAGTGACATATCCGAAATTAATATTTTTTTTCTGTAACTTTGTTACGATCACATGTAAAAGTCTGAAAGTAATATTCTGATCAAATACGGATTCATTTATGATCCAGAATTTTTTAGATGATGAGAGTGATAACACCTTTTATATGGAACTCTCTTCTCGCTTATAGCCGACCACCCCGCCACCACGGAACGTAGCAGTATCGACAGAATTTATTGTGGCTCTTTTATTTGGGACTATCAGTATGCCAAGTTCGTGGTATACTATCAATATTGTAATGTCTTGGTCCTGATGAATCAAATAAGAAAGTAGAATTTCAGACAATTCATTTATTTACAGCCATATATTTACATAAGAACAACTTGTTCTGATCTAGGTTAAAATATTTCACATTTAGTTCTCCATAAATTCGGAGAAATAATACCACAAAAAATTAACAGGTTGTTAGTTAACACGGGAATTCCAGGGTGGAGACTAATCCAGCAGTCCGTAATCCAAGAAGTCTTTCTTCCTCCTTAAATCCGCATTTTATCTCTATCCAATCTCCGACTCTCACTTCACACTCATCCACTTAATTTCGGTATCGCCCAATAGCCGTTCAGCAAAATGCCTCCTCATGGTCACCATCTGTCAGTATGAATGTGCGTCAATGATGCGTCGTAACAAACAGATCTGAAAGATGTGTTGACCATAGTTTCTTCATAATGGGAAAAATTTAGCATCCAGATGGTTTGACACTCCAGGACATCAATAATGAGCAGATTCGATAACCACTCACGATAAGAAGATACTCTATCTGGTAATCTGGAGGCATTTAACAATTGAAGGTTTTTACAGGTGGTGACACAGCTGACTGGAAATGCCACTTGTCATGACTGGGAAAAGGGAACTTTACAATATACCACGAGCTTGGCGTTGCTATTGGTATAACATACACGGAGAAAAATGAACCTAAAAATGAAGTCCAGCCTCCACGCAATATGGCATGTACATGTCATGCAATATCAACTAAACATAAAATTATATTTAGAAATAATCTAAAATAGCCACAAAATAGTTTTTGTAGCACACATTCAGAAATATTTAGACTATGAAAACAGGTAGTAATGTAATATGTTCATAGACAAAAAAATTCACCAAAAATATACGATAGAAAAACTGTTTTTTAACTTAAAAGTATACAAATAAATCATTGTATCCGCTGTTTTACATTTGTTTATCAATTCTGTGTGATTTGATATGCAAATAAAATTCAGCTTGCTTCGTAATGTACCGTGCTTAGGAGTTCGCGTAGATTGAGAGTTGATAAAACAATCTCTCAAAAATCACGTTTATTCGTAGAAATCGCTGGTAGATGCAGGAAATTACAACAGTTAAGAGTCATAATTACGCAACTCCAATTCAGCTAATATAACAGGAAATAGCTTCCTACTAAGGATGTCTCTAATACCTTAGACAGATCACAGCTTCTGTGCTCTAGCCAAACACTCGAGTCTTCATTATTCTCTAATCACAGAGTAGGAGATATCAGTATCAATTATCCTGGTGGCGGTATTTATACCTGCCTTGGCGTGAAAATCTAGAAATTTCGCCAATGTTCTGGAAGATTCTAGGCTACCTCGTTTAATAACGGTCCAAAAGCTTTGAATTTTTCAAATCTTTCTATTTTTCGCCAAATATTGCCAAATTATCACCAACTGGCCAAGAATTTTGCCAAAAAGTCGCTTTAATGTTGTTTTTACGTAAAATATGCCTAAATTGTGCAATTTTTGCCCTCTAGAATCTGAGTATTTCAGATGTGTTTGAGGTATTTCAAGACGAATACAAATATTTACAGAAATATTTACAAAGTTTGTAACAATAATATTTTTTTGTAAACTATATTGATTGTATTTCCTCCAGGTGCCAAAACAATAAGGATTTTGATTGGATGTAACATTAGAAACTTCCAAAATTGCAATTATTAAACTCCTTTTTTTATCTATTTTGTTTTAGAATATCCTTTCAATTCCCAGTGACAGGTAAAACCAACACTTTTCAAGTAACATAGAAATACTCACATATAAAAAAAATCATTTTGTTTTACAGTATTTTCTTCCAGGAAATTTAAACATAGTGGACTTCGAGTTTTCTGAGAAAAAATAATTTGTCTGATTCGAATCAGATTGCAAAATGTGACTGTCTTTTCAAAATTATTATCCAAGAATTGTATCATTAATCTATTCTGTGAACCATGCGTCATATCTTTCATAAATCGTTTGCAAATTTATTTAATATAAAATTAAACCATCGAAATAAACCAGAAAAATAAAAAGTTTCGTTTGAAGATATGAAGTAAAACAAATTAAATATTGCTAAATTCTAATATTTTATTTTTAGTCCTAGAACTCAGAATATTTCTTAGAATTCTTTTAGAGCAACTTTCTTAGAACATTTCAGCAGCTCTAAGAATTATGTAACGCATTTGTGTTCGGAAAAATATTACGAAAGCTACGATAAAATTATCTGGAATTTTACAAATAGGATTTGCTAGAACAGACGGCAGCAATTTTTGGTATCACACTCGACGGCAGCAATTTTTGAGAAAATAAAGATTACCAAAAAAAGAAAGTTTGAATCTAAGAATTTCATAGCATACACTATTTGAATTCCTGATTGCTGCTTAAGTTGACAGTTTTGATAAATATATTACATATGACCTTTTGTTTTGTAAACTTTCGAGGAATAGCGTTAGAGCCAAACGATTTCTATTTCCGGAAATCAATTTAATGCGTTATACATTTTTTGTGAATTTTATTTCGAAGAATTAGTGAAAATAGTTATTTTTATCTTCTGAAAACGACTCAAATTTTTTCGAAAGTACAGCTCAAATAACACTTCCTAAAGATTTAGGAAATGTTTTGCTCAATGCGTTTATTTTCTATTGAATTTCATATACTAGTTTTTAAAGAAATATTTTATATCATTTTTCTAAAACAGCGATTATTTTCCTTATGAATGAGGTACTTTTTTTTTCATATTCTTAGTCGTTTGTTGTATAGATTTAATGATGCGTTTTAATATTATTTACTGGGTAAATTCCATCCTGCTGTTCTGTTCGGGTCTGTGTGACCCGAAATAAAATTTATACTTTCGTAGAAATATATTGTACAAGGATATTTTCATGAAACTTCTTGACGCCTTTGGTAAATGATACAAATATGTACTCTTAGAGGTAATTAGGTTTATTTTCATTTTGAAGGAATATTTTTCAATTTGTACTTAAAGAATGGTTCGGGTCAATATGATCCAATGCAAAAAAATCAGTTATTTTTACCCATATTTGTTCACTTTTGTTTGTAAGTGAACAAAAAGAAAAGAAGAACAATAATTTCTGCAATTTATTCGTTTTTGAAACTTGTTTCGATCATGTGATGTGTGTCAAGAAAGCGCGAGCTACAGTGTCTCACAAAAGTGATGGGACACTTGTGCTTTACAAAAGGAAAATGTAATAAAATAAATAAATAAACATGTACAAAAAATTTTAGTGCGTTTTTTATATTTAAAGTTAGTAACGATTATTAGATCATATACATTTTGTCAAAATATTAAAATAAATTAAATAAATTATACAGTTATTTAGAAAGGAGCACAAAAATGGCTCACATAAGTGATGGGACACTTACTTTTCCATCAAATATTTATCCAAAAATTTTACTTTTTAAAAGGTTTTAATATTTTGTTGGATTTCCTTTTACTTTTAAAACATGATTTAATCTTCTTGGGATGGATTTGACTAATTTTTCTGTGATTTCTGGAGTGATTTTACCCCATTCTTCTTGAAGCACCGATTTTAATTGTTGTTTTGAAGTAATGGTGTGTTTGCGAATTCTTGATTCCAATTCTTGCCAAATATTCTCTATGGGATTTAAGTCAGGAGATTGTGGTGGTGTTTTTATTATTTCAGGACAGTTATACAGCAGCCAGAGTCTAACGTTCAAAGCAATGTGCTTGGGATCATTATCCTGGTAGAATTTAAAATCGTTATGAAGGTTCAATTTTCGTGCTGAAGATTTCAAATTTTGCTTTAAAATGTCGATATACTTGTACTGATCCCTTATACTGTCAATAAAAACAAGATTACTGACTCCAGCGGATGACATACACCCCCCATACCATAACTCCTCCTCCACCATGTTTTACTGTTGGCACCAAGTTCTTTTAACGAAATTCTTCCCTGGGTTTTCTCCATACCAAGATTCTACCATCAGAACCAAATATATTAAATTTACTCTCATCAGCAAATATAACTTTATTCCAGAAATCGGAATTCTTATTTATGTAGGATTTTGCGAATGCCAGACTGAGTTTTCTAATCTTTTCACTTGCGAAGAATTTTTTCCTGGCTACTCTACCGTGATATCCAGCAGATCGAATTACTCTTCTAATAGTCTCAGGATTAACAATTACTCCATATAATGCTTGTAAATCAGCAGCAACTTTAGGAGTACTCATTCTTGTTTTTTTTTTAATAATTCGAACGATAATTCGCTTTAATCCATTAGATAGCTTTGATGGTCGGCCAGGTCTTCTTTTATCCTGAATCATATGATTCTTTTTATATCGTTTAATGATGTTGAAAACTGTTGAATGACTCAAATTAACTGTTTCAGCAGTTTCTCTAATAGATTTTCCAAGTTCAATATGCAAATTAATAATTAATTTTCGAACTTCAGGCGAAGTTTTTTTCTCGTTTAGCATTCATGGCTGCACAGAGCTAAAAAACACAAAAATTCCAAAGCAATCTGGAGAGAAATATTGCAGACGATTTTATAAATTATTTATAAATTATTGCTTTTGAATAAAAATAAAGCCCCTAAAAATATTTTTATTGCTTATTTCAGACGATTTTTGTTGCATATCTAATGGAGTCCCATCACTTATGTGAGCTCATTTTTGCTCCATTCTGAACAATTATATTTTTATTAAATTAATATTTTAATATTTTGACAAAATGTATGTTATGTAATAATTGTCACAAAATTTATGTATGAAATACACCCACAAAAAATTTGTACATGTTTATTTATTTATTTTATAACATTTTCCTTTTGTAAAGCACAAGTGTCCCATCACTTTTGTGAGACACTGTAGGTTCAAAAGTTGATACGATTGGTAAGGGACCATTCTCTTTGCTCTTATTACAGTGCTCCTTTTAACTTCCCCCCATTTTTTCTGTATTTTACTTCATGATACACTGTAAAAAAGTGGTGGGTGTGAATGTGAGATAAAAAAATTGGCGAATTGCATAAATTTGTGCCATGCTACATGGCATAGAAGCTTCTGACAGAGAAGAAGTATTGGATTACGAAAATCATACAAGTGATGAAAAAATGAATCAAAGTGAATCTGACAACGATTTTGATACGGATATCCAAAAAATGAACTATAAATGGAGTATTCAGTTCAAGAATCTTGAAATAAAGTGGATGATGGATTCGTTGCCACATTCTTCTCAATCAACCGTTGCTAATATTATAAAACTAATCCAGGAGTCACAAGATACACAATACTGTAGATGAACAATTTAATATATAATATTATTTTAGATGAATAATTAGAAGAATTTCGCTCCCGATGTCCTTTCAAACAGCATATACCGAATAGGCCATCTAAATATGGGATCAAATAACTTACGTGATAAATGTTTGCAACATTATTTTAAACTTGAGCTATAAAAATATTTCTTTGGTTTTTAAATTTTGAAAATATTTTCATGAATTTATACCTAGAAAAAAATGGTGATTTCCTGGTTTAGTTAAAATTTAAGGTAATTTTAAATATTCATTACAGAAATTTGGATGTCAATAATTGCAATTTTTACCGTAATAATCCGTTAACAATTCCATTATTCAATTTGAAATTATATCATTTTTAAAATAAAAGAGCACTCTATCGTTGGATTTGAAATTAGTATATTACAATAAAAAATGCTTATTTATTAGCAGAAGATAATTGCTAATCGAGATATAATTGATAAGATACAAAAAGGAAAAGCAAGAAAAAAAGAATGCTTACAAAAATATAAAAATATGTTTCAAAGAATTATGTTTTTAAATTAAAATAAATTTTCTCTCAATTAATGTAATGTGTCCGAAACTTATTGAATAATTTTAACGAATTAAATTATTTTTATTCAGTGAAAATAATAATGAAATTATTAGTTAAATTTATATTCTTTTATTAATTTTCTAAATGTATTCACAGAAATTTTTTGAATTAAAATCTCTGTCATTATTTGTTTATTCGAGAAAAGAATATTAAAAATTCTAAAAAAAAAAAAAAAAAAAAAACCTATACTTTTTTTATTAGGCAGCTGCAAAGAAATGACGCTCAATTTAACTATTTTCAAAGATTAATTCTTTTTTTTCTGTATTACTTTCAAAATCGATTCTCATTATGATAAAATCGTCTGAATTTTTTTGTTGCGTTGTTCTAGAATTATTTCATATTATTCGTGTTCTTGTTGATGATGCATTTAATATTCATTTAGAATCATCATATGATTTGTTTAATTCAATTTAATATGAAAATAAAAATATATTTGACAACTTAAAAAGTATTAAGGGTTTTTTACTTTTTTTAAAAAGTTTCGCTTGGTTTCTAATCTTATGCCACATGGTTGTAGTGATGATATAGGATCTATATTGCATCGACCACAACAAATCCTGTCGATACTGCTACGTTCAGTGGTGGCGGGGTGGTCGGCTGTATGCGAGAAAAAGAATATATATTGTAACACGATTTTCTAATTCAGATAAGGAAACTAGCGATTAAGGAAACCGTGGATCTATATCTGCATTAACTGTAATTAAATTTAGAAAATAGCTGATTTTTGTGTATCTGCTTTAACGTAAAGCCATAAATGCATTTTCATCAACTAAAAAATTGCTGCAACTTAGGTTTCATTCGTTTGATAACATAAATTAGTAAAAATTGAGAAAAGAAATAGGTCCACCGATTTACTTTACGAAAAACATTATTGAATTTTTAAAGTAGTTTGAAAAAATTATCATACTGTTTAAGGTAGGTAAGTTGAATTTCATATTCGAAAAACAAGAAAATTCTATCAATTTATTTTATTTTACAACTTTTGTATAAAAATGCGCTATTATTCTAAAATGAATTATATTTAGATCAGCTTTTATTTTTAAAAGAATATTCATAGAAATTAATAGAATAAAGAGAATAATATAAAATAATATAAATAATATAAAATATATAAAAGAATATTAATAGAAAAGAAATATAATAATATATTATATTAAAAATATAAAAGCTTTCTTCAGAAATTTATTATAGTTTGATGCTCTTCTAAATAATAAATTATAACATTGTAATTTAGATAAATAATTTAATAGAAGGTATCTTTCTCCAATCAACTCTTACTTTATTTTAATACTGAATTCTGAAATAAATTTTAATGCCATTAGGATTTTACTATACTCCTGTGGCTTATCTTTGGGAAGTTTAATCTGCCAATTTCTAAAGTCTTGTCTAAACGTATTAACCTAGTAGGATCTGTATTGGCTTATTATATAAAAAAGAGCCTTTTTTATGAATTATTATATAGAATGATACACATAATATTCAAATGATTGAAAAATTGCGATAAAATCCTGTTCCAAAAAAGAATTTGAAACTCTCTTCTAAGATAAAAAGCAGATACAAATGTAGATTTTCATTGAAAAAGAAATATTCAACCGAAATAAACAATTTTATAAAAATGAAATTGGTAATAGATTTAAAAAAAAATTAATAAAAACCATTTACAATTTTTAAAATCGCTTTCAGGAAATAGAAGCTCAGAAATACAATTATTTCGAAGAAGAAGTATATGTACATAATTCAATTTATATAATTTTTATTTAAAAAAAGATATATTAAATATCTAGATTCGTAATCGTTTGCAATTCCAATTTTCAATGGAAATTATATTTATTTGTAAACAAAATTTTTTATTACGGATAAAAGGAATGTATATCTGACGACATATTGTTGACAAAAGTAGTAGAATTCAATTAAATCAATAATATCTGTTTTTGGAATTCATTATTTTTCTCAAAATTCAAATATTCATTTTATGAAGTTGTTAAAAAATAATTGCAGAATTAACATGAAATAGAATAATTTATTTCGGGAACTTAATAGTGAAAGAGTTTTATATACTTTTTGTAATAACATAAATCCTTTGCAATTTTGAAATCAATGTCAATTATTTATAGCTAATTGTAACTCAACTTTAAAACATTTTCAAAGCTAAATAAATTATGCAAATTATTGAATGGTTTCGTTTAAAGTAAGTATATCAGGTTTTTTTCATTAAAAAAAAATGGAATCCTTTTTTAATGAAATAATAATTCCAATTAAAACTAAGGATTAGTTTAAACTTAGTTATAACTAAGCAGTGTATTTTTAATAATCACCTAGGAATTTTACAGAATTAATTTATTCTTCTAATATTTCCCTTCTACTTTCTTTAAGGTCTTAGAATTCTAAAATTATTTCCAACTTAATTAGAAAATGTGCTTTTTAGAAGTACTAAATTTTCATTAGAAAATGGTCCGCTAATGTGAGTTCCGTTTATTTTAGCGAGTCGTTTACTTTCAAATATTGTTATTCTGTAAAGATTCATATTTCCTAAAAGTTTTGGAAATGAAAACGAATGAATACTAAAAAAAAGCCATAAAATAAGTTCTTTCTTACATGTGTAGAAAAACTGAATTTTTTTAACAAAATATTTATTCTAATACTCAATTTTTATTTATTTATATAGGAATTAGCATTTCCTTCGTATATATTTATTTCATGTATTTTATTCTTAGTTTTTAAACTGATTTATTCTTATTTTCCTTTCAAAAGAATTAATATTCTAAATAAGAAAAACATAACTACGTCTTTTCTGATAATTATATTGATTTGTACTTAAGTATATTTTGGAGCATATTTTTATGTTACCCCAGGGAAGCACAATAAGAGCTCTTTTATACAACGTATTCCAATGGAGCATTATCAATGATACACATTTTCTTTATCATCATAAAAAAGACATTCCATGATAATTGATTGCAGACGATGTCTGGGGAATATTTTTTATGGAATAAAAAAACTCATAATTTTCTGGTTTTCATCTTCATAAAAATATAAATAAAAAGATCGTTCGATTTTTTTTCGTCTGATGTTTTGTTAATGAAAACATATTTACGTTCACCGTATTGCTGCTGTGTTGCCACCCACCGCAACTAAATACGCCAGTATAGATCGGGTAATTAAGCTCGATCGTTATTTCGAGACATTACGGTGGCAATACTGCTGCCGAGAATTGATAATAACACCTTAATTCGTTAATTACTTTTCAAATAATGTCCCAAATGAGCTTGTCGTAAAAACTGGATCGTAACGATTCCGAGTCCGTTCTTTTCTAACGCAGCCGATTTAGAAAGTGAGCATTAAAAATATCTTTCGGTAAATTGCTTCGTGTATTCTAAGGAAAATGTTTTTTTTATCTACAATGAAATAGGATTATTGAGTTTCTCGGGAAAACTCTTCCATGTTTATACTTATTATCTAAAACTTAAAATAACGTTGTGTTGCCAAAGAAAAAAAAATAAAAATGTCAAAGTTTATGAACAGTTTAATAAATGCAGTTTCGCAAATATTTCGAAATAGTAAATACAAATGTACCTTAAAAATACTCTAAGAATGAAACTTAAAATAGATTTTGAAATAAATATAAGTTCTGAGTAATTTGTTGAGAAAAATAAATAAATAAATAATGCAATTCGTAACTTTTCTGATTTATTTGGTTTATTTAAAATAAAAACCCAATTTAATATTTCATTCACATTTATCAAAACTCTTGGTAATTTGATTTCCTTTTATCGGTAACATTGACAAAAATGAGACTAGAAGAAAAATGTTTTTAATATACTGTTTTTCCTGGATAATTTTAACTCTGGAAGAATGCATTTGCCAGTGATATATCTAGAAACGTGTATTTAAATTGTAAAAGACTTTGTTTTAATTTTATACATAAGAACCATTTACAATGAAATAATTAGAATGAATTTATTTCTAATCATTTTCAAAGCTTTTTTTTTGGATTCTTTTTCTATTGTATTGGGAATTTAATCTGAATTTTTCTTCTACAAATATTCTGAGTGATTTTGTTGTCAGTTAGAATTTGGAAAAGTTTACTTTGAGAATTTGTTATGAATTATCTTTCATATTTTCACAAAATTAGCTAAATGTAATATAAAATCAATGTCTATAGGAAAATTTGATATTAGATGACTTCACAAAAATCCCTTTCATGATTTTCCGTTAATCATTGCCATTGTATAGAAATTAGAAAACAGTACGGTTCTTTCTCCAAGTTACCGAACCGGTTGTCCATCATTATAATGCTCGCCATGTGGTCGCCATTTTGGATATCGGCAAAAGAGTTCCAATTGAGATAATACTTAATTCTCTAATTGCATGTTGCAAATGAAATTTTGTAGAATTATAAGATTTGGCATATTATCGCTTGAAAAATAATTATACTTCACTGTAGTGTGTATCTTTTATATATTGAGGTTAATAAAAGGTCAACATGTTCACTGTAAAGACGGGCCGAGATAGCCTGGTTGATAGGCGTCGGATTCTACTTATTTGGGTTGCAAGTTCGAATCCCACCGATCGAAGACTCGCCGTCTGTTGTCGTGATCACAAAGTTCTCCAAGTCGAGAGTAATACCACTGGTGGTACTAGTTCTGTGGTGATCATTCTCTGATTCAGGTCTAAATTATGATCTGTGAATAAAATATATGAATGAAGTCAACTTCTTGAAATAGGTTGTGATGCGTGAGTAGCTAACTCATACACTTGGCCCTAGATGGCGCTATTGAAAAATAACAGAAGCCAACATTTCAAATTAAATCGCAATGGCTTTTTAGTCAGAGGGCTTGTCAATGACGAATACCATTAGAAACAGCAACAACTGTAAAGACACGTGGACCATTGATCTAATTAAATAGTCCTTTCTCCACTATCTTTTAATTAGAATAGATACGTATACTTGAAAATAATTTAATTAGACGGACGGTTTTGAACTGCGGTATACGACCCACAGTTACGATGCACGGCACTCAATATGTTAAAAGAAGCAGCTGGAGAGGTCTCCTTAAAATTTCTTGTATGCTAGCTAATAAACTTGTCCTGCCAAAGAACGTCTTACATGGCAATGGTGTAGAATAGTTACAAAATATTAACTTTTGACAAATATTTAGCATTTTTACTAAATATATCGTGTAATCCATCGGATGTTACTTGGTTATTGATCCCTGGTATCCATTTATAGTATCCATCAATCAAATTTCTGTTTAAACACACTTTTCGCTTCCGATTGAAACAAAAAATTGACACAGTATTTACTTGGAGTCACAAAGTCCCATATCAGCTTCATCTTTCTTTATACATAACTAATCCACAAGCAGACGCATACTATACAATAGGAAAAAACACGTGACCAGTAGCGCCAAAAGAAACACGAAATTAACAAAACTTGGCAAACTACCAATCAAAGCTGGATATTTCCTTTCATTTCCTCTAGACTTAGTAAAAACAAATCGTACTGACAAATTCTGTTTCGCCCGAGTTTTCTCGGGTTAATAATTACTACAGTGTATACGAACTCGGTATAACTCGGGATAATCAGACAAGCGGTTAATAATGTTGTAACTATATATTGGAATTAAGAATTGTTTCAGTTATATTTTCTCATATAGTCATTAAGACAAAAAAAAATGAATCTATATTCACTTACCGTGATAATAAGTTCTTTTATTACTTCTTAAAATTACGGATGTTTCAATTTTCTTTCTGTCTTTTTTTAATACCTGATTTTAGAGCTCCAGACAGACAGTTGTCCTCTCCTATCATCGCTCATGTAGTCTTCTCAGATGTCTACAGACAACCCATTGAAGACAGAAGTTTACAGACAGCCCTAAGAAGAATTTTTGTTTCAACATACATTTAATAACTGAAATAGAGCTCATATCTACTGCGGAAAGAAAAAAATAAAACTTAAAAGAAAAAATAATAATTCGAATATTTACCTCCGAAATGATTGGCCAGTGGAAAAAGTTTTTATTGGAAGTATTACTTTCTAGTAAATGCATTGAAGACTGAAATCGATTTGTCTACACAAATTTGAAACTTAGATAAGTATCAAATATTAGATACCCAAACTGTCCGAATAATGATTTACTCACATGAAACATTCTGAATTTGTCAATGCCAGCTGTTTATAAAATTGGCTATATATCTATCGATTAATTTTTATTTTCTAACATTCTATGCCTACAAAAAAAAAAAAAAAACCCGATATTTTCCAAATTTTTTAACACATTTACACACACACACACACACACACACACACACACACACACACACACACAAACACAAACACACACATTTATATGACTTATAAAATTTCAAAATAGTGGATGATATTTTCATTATAAAACTAGAATTTCATAAAAGTTCAAAAAGTGAGCGGTGTTTACAATTTTAGCTTCATTACTTTAATAATAATAAAAAAAAGATTCATAAGCATTAAGTACTCTAAAACAACAATTTTCTTTCCTTTTCCTATATTTTTAGAACTGAGTTGAAAGAGCTGTAGGCAAAATATTTTGAACAAGTAAACATAAAAAAGGCATCAAATTTTGCACAAATTCTCGCTATAGTATGCGAAGCATACCTATTCACTAGCAGAATATTCTAGCAATTTTATTTCTTTTTACAACGTTATAGAGAATGGTTAAATGAGACATACTCAAATTCCCTGCATACTTTCAAGGAAAAAAAAAGAATTATAGCCCCGTTATTTTTTTCAGTAATGAAATATTCATAATGTTTTAAAAAACTTAACACGGAAAAAAAAAAGACTTAGATAAAATAATCGCACGCGAAATTCTTTCTGTTGCCATGAATGACGATAAAAAATGCAGTAAAAAAATCGTCTGCTTATATTCAACGTTATTTACGTAAACGTTCTTAATTTTTATGAAGTTTTTTTTTTCTTTTCACCTTTCATTCCAAGGATTGCTGAATAGAATTTTTTTTCCCTGCTCCACATTTTCTGGGGAAATAGCGAAAAGCATGGAAGCGTGTAATGCAAAATAAACTTTTCATTTAAAACAGGGGAAAAGTCTTAATAGTTCCCCGTGTTTTGTCCGTGAGGTCTGGTTACTAGTGGAGTTGTTTTCAGCTGCACAGCCAGTATTCGAGGAATTTTGTTTTAATAAATCACATTAATAAGGATGTCATATACAACGCAGGGAAAAGTAATCAAGTCCGGCGTTGGAAAAAAAAAATAAAACACCTGCATTGCACGCGCCATTTGGGTGAAAATGGTTTTCAAATGTTGCTTCTTTTCACTGTAACCGTCCGGCGTAATTACGCATTGGAAGGAAGTTGCTGGCCTTAAAAGACCATCTCATCAGCAAATAATGGACTTGGGATGAGAAATAAATAAAAATTAGAAAAAAAGTGGCAACGAAAATGCATTTTAATTACACTTTGAGCTACGTCTTTTCATTTTCTTTATGATCCTTTTCTGAAGAAAACGTTTTTTTTCTTCTTTTGCAGTACCTGTATGCATTAGCGGAGAAAACGTTTTACCTCAGGTAAAATGTGCCGTAGTATTAAATGATGCAGTTTTTGTAACATATTATACATTGGTTGAAGAATATTTTTTCTTCTTCCAAATTGGAATTCTAAGAATTTTTTTTGTAGCAATCGAATAAAATATGTACGTTTAACGAAGTAAACATCAGAAAGGTATTATGTTCTTGACATTTTAGAATATTCTTTACAAACGAATTTGAAACATTACGTTTAAATAAGTTTAAATTAAAGTTCAGCATATTATCCATTGATTTTAGAATATTTTTTTCATCCAAATTATAAGATTAGGAATTATTTTTCAGCAATCGAATAAAAAACATTTGACGGAGTAAATATCAGAAGCGCATTATATTCTTGGTATTTTAGAAAAATTCCTTATAAATGAATTTGAAATATTAGGTCTAAATATTTTTTTAATTGAAGTTCATCATATTAAAAATTGGTTTCAGAATATTTCTTTTTTCACAATTAGAACAGTAAAAGTTTTAGTACTTTTGTAAAAAAAAAAAAACTTTTATTATTTTTAATTTACATTGCTACACATCTTTATAACATAATATATGTTTTTATAATGGAACTATACAAGGTGGTAATGATTAAACTTCCCCTATAAACAGCATCCTAAAACGCAAACGGAAGAACGAATTACTACGAAATTTGATATATAGACTATACACAAGATGCTCTCAGAATTCCGAAAAAGAAAATTTAGTTAAAAAATGTACACTATAGAGCACCTTTTCCGGGAAAACAAAAATTTTAACTCAATAAAGGCCCAAACAAAAACAATGATACCATTTATTGACTAGTTTCTGATCACCTTGTCATCGTATTACATTATATTAAGGCAAGGAAAAAATAACAGTACGATGTTTGAGAAATAAAAATCTGTTCAGTTTACAGAAACACGAACAGATTGGGATGAAATTGCAGAAGATAAGTATTTGTTAATCGTGTCCAGGGCAATGTAAGTAAAAGTGCTCCATGTGACTATCCTCATTCACTTGCGAAATTTCAAGTTGATGGACAATGTTTTTAAGAGCAGATCGTAACTGATCAGTTGTGATGTTTCTCATATGAGGTCTTATGGTGATGACAAGGTGATCAGAAACTAGCCAATAAAAGTTAATATTGTTTCTGTACACCGTTTTGATTGTTTATTGTGTTAAAAACAATGTTTCCTGGAAAAAGAGTATTATGGAGTAAAAGGAGTTCATTTGTATGGTATGGTAAATTTTCTCTAACTTTTCTCTAACTCTTCTCCTAACTTAGTCGGATACCTAAAAAAATTTAATTTAATTTTCAAATAAAAATTATATAGATTTTTTAATGCACATCTAAAATTATAATTATTTCAACATATTCCAAACCAGTTTCTGTTTTATCACGGAAGTAATTCATATGCATCAATGCTTTCCTGAAATACATTAAATTAATTTAACCTAAAGATACTTTGTTAGCAGCCTCATTAATCAGGGTGACAACGATATATATCATGTATTTGATATATAAGTTCTAAACTATATAAAAGGGCAGTGCCCTGGAAATGAAGTCTAGGTGTCGGCGTCTGCAAAGGACTGATTTCTATCGCAGTTAACTTCTGCCCAAATAATTAATTAGCAACATAGTTTAAATACCCAGTCACATAACTAAGAGAAAGTCTGCTGGCCACTTCCGTATCAAATACATTGAATTCCATGCCATGAGTTACCGACATGAAGCAAGGGTGGAGGGTGTTTTGTAGATACATATCTTTGGCATTTATCGTAGGGGTCATTGGGCATTTATTGTAGGGTCACAAAATCTTGGCATATTTATTTTCTCGAATACAAAGTTTTTAAAAAAGTATAGAAATCGTCAAGAAGAAATCGAATTCGAGATGTTGATAAATATTTACGTTTTAGACATGGTTGAGTTTGAAATTTTTTTTGCAAAATGTCTATCAGTCTATCTGTTACTGAGAAGAATAAAATGATGTCTGAATTAGAGAGATAAAATTTGGTTTACAGGCATTACACTAAATTAGTACATATATATCAAATTTTAAGCTACATTTGTCAGTAAATGCACAGATGAATTCTAAATTCAAAATTTTTACATTAATTTTTAAAAAGTTGATTTCTAACTACAATCAACTAAATCAATCATTTAAACCAGTGATGGGGAAACTACGGCGCGGGCCAAATCCGGCCCGGGGAAAGGTTTAATCCGGCCCGTTTAAGAGTGCCGTCGTGAGAATGTTTGAACGCATTCTTACTTCGTAATGTGACAACCCGCATAAAAACTATCTGCGGCGATATTCAAAACACAATAGTATTCTGGACAAATTCATCCGACCCAAACAACTGACTCCTCTTCGCTCGAAACTTCCAGACACTCTCGCATTTTCGATTCATTGTTCTGTTTTTCCGAAAGAACCGCAAAACTCCAATTCCCGAACAATCCTTGCAGGTAGGTATAAATACAAGCGAGGCCGCCCGAAGATCAGTTAGTTAGCGACTTAGTCAGTCATCTGCAACGACCCGCTGTGACTCGAGTAATTGTTTGTGTAATCCCGAAACTCCCACTGCCTCAACAAACACCCGCGCAAGAGCATTAGTTAGTAGTAGGCTTTTGTCAATTGCGATTTTGTGTGTTTTTTAACGATTAAGAATTATTCTTTGGCCCGCTACGATCGTCTAGTTATTACAAATGGCCCGTCTTAAAAAAAGTTTCCCCACCACTGATTTAAACTGTCCGATTAAGGAAAATTTGAATGTTCTTATTTTATAAAATTGAGCAGTTCATACCAAAGGTTTTTCCAAGACTGATTGGCCTAAAATTATGAAAATATTGATTTTTCTAAACTATTTCATTCAAAATTTCATGTATTGATTAGATTTGATAGCAGAAGGTAGAAACGTTTATGTATTTTTTTTTTAAGTTGGAGTACCAAGAATATTTTGCAGAATATGATTCCATAGGATATGACTGTATATAATTTAGACCATAACTTTTTGAAGTGTATTAATAGAAATAAATAAAATAAAATATTATAATCTACGCATTTTAAATTCTTTTAAAAATAAAGCTGAAAACTGCATTTTAGGATGAATAAGCGAAATTTATGTTGATTAATTTTTTAAGTATTGCATAAATTAAAAAAATTATTCTTTAACGCACTTAAGACTTCAATATAGATTGAATTTATTTTTAGTAAATATACTGAAAAAAAAATGTCTGGTTTAAATAAAAGGTGTTTTGATATTAATTACTGTTTAATCATTTTCACTTCAATTTCAACCTTCTCCATCCAAAATTAAGTATTCTTTACTATGTAATTTTGTTACAAGCCTGTAAAGTTGCTTCCCAGAATGGTAATCGGTTTTGGATGCTTTTTTTCTTACAGCCGATCACCCCGCCGCCACTGTTTTGGATGCTATCAGGGTCACATAAGTGGTCCTAGGGACTGGCGACCGGACGGCAACTTGGCGAGAAAAGTTGGTGACTTTTTTAACAAAAGGAAATTTCGAATTAGTTTTTTATTTTATTTGAACGTCCCATTGTAAAGCAACACCAGGGCTACTTTGGGACGGACCCCTTCATTTTGAACCGTGGTCAGATGACAATGACGACAGCTGAGGTGCCCCCCCCCCTTCTCCATGCCACACCAGCGGAAGGACGTTTGGCTTGACAGATTTAGCGTGCAAGAGAACCCCTCACACGATGATTCTTCGGTGGAATCGAGACTCGAACTTGAAACCCTCCGGTTCCAAAACCTTACCACCTCAGCCCTATGGAATTGTAGAGAGGAATCCAGATAGTCTCTACATTTTATCAACTGAGACTAGTTTTTCCCGGAAACTTGGAGATATTTCTAAAGATTACGTCACTTCCAGTCAGTGACATCACTTCTTGTGGAGAGACTATACAAAGCAAGGTACCTAACTAAAGGAAACTATAACTCATTCTCAGAAACCCTACATAAACTCTCTACAAATTTTTACAATACAATGAACCTCAGAGATAACGAAGCTATTAGAAACATCAATAAATACCTCCTCAACTTAAAAATTAAAAAGCCCAGAAATGTTAATTTATTGCAATAGCCCCTACGCAAGGCCAAAATTTTCATGTACAAATCCTTCCACCATCAATAGACTTACTCCCCAATGGCTAAAGTCAAACAATAGAAAGAAAGCAGCAAAGTACCCCTCAACCATTCATAACTACAATTCTCTCGGGCCTGCACACGGTACACTTTGGAGACGCCACCACGCCACCTGGCAGATTTGGACAAAAGACTGAATCCACTCTCTCACCCATGCCTTCCGCAAGGATTCAGTATGGAATAGAATTCATTCCCTACCACTTTGCAGTGAAATGCACATCCACTGCAATGAACTCTACTCTACCCGGAAGGAGATAGCCTCTTAAAAGAGGTGGGATTAAACGCCAATATCGCCAAGGGGGGGGTTGAGTTTCGGACAGAAAGCAAGCTGTTGGACTAGTCTTTGAATGGATATTTCGTGTTGATTGATGCAAGTGATGTTGTTTTGTGATATTTTAAAGTTTTAAACTTCGTTAAAAATAAAGAGATTTATTTTCGTAAGATCATGCTAAATGGAATGCCTCCAAATACATCCAGAAGGAAAATTTTGTTACAAGTAATATTATTGATTCGTGACAAAAGATTGCACTTTGTTAACTAAGACTGTCAACAAAAGGTTATATATTTCTTATAAAGTTTTGAAAAATATAAATAATTTAATCCTAGTGTTAAATGTTACAAAATACTTTAATCAAGGGACTATAGCGTCACAGGATATAGCATTTTCAATCTTCATTTTATTTCAAAGAGAAGACTTTTAGATCACTTGTGAAAACGATTCTACATTCGACCATAATGCCAAAATGAAATATCATCAAAACAACTACAAGCATTAAATGCTATTTAAACTTATTAAGCCAGATGGAGCGGTCTTTCCAAAAATTTCTCACACACTCCCTAATAAAGATGTTTTCTCAGAGAACGCATTAACTTACAATAGTTATGATGTATTGGGTCGTTCGGAAAGTCATTTCGTATTTTTGTGTCAAAATGAAAAGAAATTTTCGTTTAATGAATAAATTATTTATCTATAATATAAAAATGAATCGCAAAATGTGTTGGTAAGCGCATAACTCAACAACGCCTGGACCAATTTGGCCAAATCTTTTTTTAAAATGTTCGTTGAAGTTCAAGGATGGTTTTTACGGCGAGAAAAATTAGAATTATTGCTTGAAAAACCCTAAAAATAGCCCTTTTCTTTTTCCCATACAAATGATTTGTAACTAAAACGTAGTCAATTTGAGATTTATTGCTATGGTATAAAGTAATAATGTCGCGTTCCGAAACTCGCGTTTCTTTTGTATTAGTTTCGGCACGCGAGATAAAATGCATCAGTTTCCACGTTATTACATCAGTAAAACAAAAATCGCGTTACCAACAGTGTTTTGTTATTTTTAATATCCAAATTTTAAATAAATAAAACAATTCGTACGGCTTAAAAGGATTTGACTTCAAGTCATATCAAATTAAAAAAAAAAAAAAAAGTTGTCTGTTACCTAATCTACTGAGTTTGCTTTTGTGAACTGATACACGAA
>JAPMOQ010039287.1:577233-618689 GCA_026543055.1 Argiope trifasciata
ATGCTACAAACCAAGCTAATTACCGATCTAATCGTACTGCACAAGAACGTGACGACGGAAATGAACGTGAAAGAATTCGGATATCACAAAAGCGTGAAGCGCGAGCGCGACATTCAACTAATAATCGAGAAAGTTTGAATCGAGCTGCTTTCAGTTACGATGTGTCAATTGACTACAGTAACTACCAATGTGTTGTTATTGGTTCTATGAACTCGGTTTGCTCACACTGTAAGGCATTAAAATACAAAAACGAAGCCAATGGATTGTGTTGCGCAAATGGTAAAGTGAAATTGATACCATTGGATCCACCACCAGAACCATTGTACTCATTGGTTTCAGGAATAGGAACAGATTCTATACACTTTTTGACACATATCCAACAATATAACAATTGCTTTCAAATGACTTCATTTGGGGCAACAAATGTAGTTCGGGAAAATTTTATGCCAACTTTCAAAGTATGTATTATAGCAGTTACTCATAATTATTTTAGCGAACAAAATTTTCTGTCACCAAAGTTAAGATGTGTCACTAATCTTCAATTTCTTAATCACTTATATATCACTTAGTCATTATATTATATGGTGATTCAGTTTCAGTGACACTTTTATTATATTTTATATTTGATAGATATTAGTTAAAACTAAATATATACTTTTTAAGATCAAATATTATTTAAGTTTGATCACTGACAATCCATTAATTTATACCACACCATAATATTTTTTTTTTTATTTACAGATACAAGGGCAAATATATCACAGAGCAGGTTCGCTGTTACCAGTGTCAGATAGCGACAACAAATTCCTGCAAATTTATTTTATGGGCAATTCACCACAAGAAATTGATCTGCGTTGTGCACATAACAATTTAGTAAAGAGGTCTATTGTAGAACAATTACAAACTTTATTTCATCAACACAATCAATTGATTATATTGTTTAAAACTGCCCTGGATCTGATGCCATCCGATAATCACAAAATTGTAATCAGAGCTGATAAAACACCTGCAGGTCAACATACAAGACGTTTTAATGCACCAACTATTGATGAAGTTGCTATCGTTGTAGTTGGAGAAAACTTAGAATCCCGTGATATTGTTTTACATCGTCGGAATGATCAATTACAACGTATAAAGGAAACACACCGCTCATATGATGCACTGCAATATCCCATTATATTTTGGCAAGGTGAAGATGGCTACGATTTCTCAATAAAAATGATAAATCCCATTACAGGTAACTAAAATATTAATTTAGCTATGGCGATAATATCTCAGTCATTATATTATGTATTTTAATTTTATATTTGAATGTTATTAAAACAAAATCTATTTACAGGTTCTGAAACCAACAAAAAAGTCAGTTCAATGAACTATTATTCATACCGCCTAATGATTCGGGAAAATGAAGATAATCACATATTGAAATGTCGGCGATTATATCACAAATATGTTGTTGACATGTATGTTAAAATTGAAACGGAGAGATTAACATTCATCAGGTTGAATCAAACCAAACTCCGATCTGAAGAGTATATTCACCTTCGAGATGCGATTAATACTGATGGAAATGCACAGAATGTCGGTCGGATGACTATTCTTCCAGCAACATACATCGGAAGCCCTCGGCATATGCACGAATATGCTCAAGATGCCATGTCGTATGTTCGTCATTATGGTACAGCAGATTTGTTCATCACATTTACATGCAATCCGCAATGGATAGAAATCAAGCAGGAGTTATTCCCTGGGCAATCACCCATTGATCGTCATGATATTACAGCCAGAGTCTTTAGACAAAAGTTGAAATCTTTAATGGATTTCATCGTGAAACATAATGTGTTTGGTGAGACACGCTGCTGGATGTATTCTGTGGAGTGGCAGAAACGAGGATTGCCACATGCACACATTTTGATTTGGTTGGTTGAAAAAATAAGGCCAAATGAAGTTGATGCAGTGATATCAGCTGAAATCCCTAATGTACAAGTAGATCCTGGATTGCATGAGGTAGTTATCAAAAACATGATACATGGTCCATGTGGAAATCTTAATCAAAATTCACCGTGTATGATGGATGGTAAATGTTCAAAACGATATCCACGGACATTAATATCGGAAACAATTACTGGTAATGACGGTTATCCATTGTATCGTCGCAGATCGACAGCAGACAATGGAAAATCAACAATTGTCAAATTAAATCAACAAGATATTGAAATAGATAATCGTTGGATTGTTCCATATTCACCCATTTTATCAAAGACATTCAAAGCACACATCAACGTTGAATCTTGCCATTCAGTGAAATCTATTAAATACATTTGCAAATATGTAACCAAAGGGAGTGATATGGCTGTGATTGGAATTGGTGCAGAGAATTCCAATGATGAAGTTACCCAATACCAAATGGGCCGCTATGTCAGTAGTAATGAAGCAGTTTGGCGAATATTTTCTTTTCCTATTCATGAGAGACACCCTTCTGTTGTTCACTTAGCTGTGCATTTAGAAAATGGACAAAGAGTGTATTTTACAGCACAGAACGCAGTACAAAGAGCTGCTCAGCCACCATCTACTACATTAACCAGTTTTTTTGAGACATGCCAAAACGATGATTTCGCAAAAAGATTGCTATATTCTGAAATGCCAAAATATTATACCTGGAATCAATCCTCAAGGAGATTTATACGACGGAAACAAGGAAAACCAGTTCCAGGATATACAGATGTATATTCCACCGATGCGATTGGTCGAATTTATTCAGTACATCCAAGCAATGATGAATGTTTTTATTTACGACTGCTATTAGTCAATGTACGTGGCCCAACATCATTCCAACAGTTACGAACTGTTGACGGTGAATTGTGTGGATCCTACAGAGAAGCCTGTCAACGTTTGCAATTGCTTGAAAATGACGCTCATTGGGATCAAACTCTCAATGATGCTGTAATATCATCACACGCTCATCAAATACGAACATTGTTTTCTATAATCATATCTACATGCTTCCCATCAAACCCAATTGATTTGTGGATCAAGTACAAAGATTATATGTGTGATGATATTGTTTATCAAATACGGAATAGAATGGGAAATCCAAATATACAAATCAGTGAAGAAATTTACAATGAAGCATTGATTTCAATTGAGGACATGTGCTTGATAATGTCAAACAAACTATTAATTCAATTAGGCCTGACCGCGCCCAATCGTCCAATGCATGACGCTTTTAACCAAGAGTTGCATCGAGAAAAAATGTATGATCTCAACGCTTTGAAAGAATTAATTCAAACAAATCTTCCACTGTTAAATGAACAACAGAAGTATGTATTTGAAAATCTTATGAAAGTAACAAATGATGAAACTGGAGGGATTAACTTCTTAGATGCACCTGGTGGTACAGGAAAAACTTTTTTGATTTCATTTATATTAGCAACAATTCGCTCACAAAATAAAATTGCACTTGCACTCGCTTCGTCGGGAATCGCAGCAACTTTGCTTGAAGGTGGTCGAACAGCCCATTCAGCACTAAAATTGCCATTAAATATGCAAAGCAATGAAACTCCAACCTGCAACGTTTCGAAGAACTCTGCAATGGCAAAGGTTTTGCAGCAATGTAAATTGATTGTTTGGGATGAATGCACGATGGCACATAAAAAATCTTTGGAGGCTTTAGACAGAACCTTAAAAGATCTACGGAGCAATAATAACCGATTTGGTGGTGCAATGATTTTATTAGCAGGAGATTTTCGTCAAACATTGCCAGTGATTCCACGATCAACGCCAGCTGATGAACTCAATGCATGTCTAAAGTCCTCCAATTTGTGGAAACATGTCAAAGTACTTCATTTAAGCAAGAATATGCGTGTCGAGTTGCAAAATGACCAATCTGGAAACATATTCTCTAAACAACTCATTGACATTGGTAATGGCAAATTTCCTATAGACATGTTGACTGGCTGTATTAACTTTCCTCAAAGTTTTTGTCAGTTAACTCGATCAAAAGATGAACTTATTCAGAAGGTGTTTCCAGATGTTTCTCAAAATTACAAAAACCATGATTGGTTGAGCGAACGAGCTATACTGGCTGCAAAAAACATAGATGTAAATGAATTAAATTTCAAAATTCAAGAACAAATTACAGGCGAATTGAGGATATATAAATCAGTTGATTCGGCTACTAATCAAGATGATGTAGTCAACTATCCACCGGAATTTTTAAACTCGCTGGATTTGCCAGGATTGCCACCTCACAATCTTCAATTAAAGGTTGGATCGGTGGTTATAATGTTGCGAAATATCAACCAACCGCGTCTTTGCAACGGTACAAGGTTAGCGATAAAAAAATTACTAAACAATGTGATAGAAGCAACTATACTCAAAGGAAAGTATAAAGGAGAAGATGTTCTCATACCGCGCATCCCAATGATTCCGACTGATGTGCCATTTGAGTTTAAACGACTACAGTTTCCAGTGCGGCTTGCTTTTGCTATGACTATAAACAAGTCCCAGGGGCAATCATTAAGTGTTTGTGGTATTAATCTAGAAAACCCATGTTTCTCACATGGTCAATTGTATGTTGCCTGTTCCCGTGTTGGAAAACCATCAGATTTGTTTATCTATGCGCCAGGTAATCAAACAAAAAACATCGTATACCACAAAGCACTACAATGATAATAATAATAATTATGATTCACATGATTAACAATAAAGCGATTACTTACTTTTAAATCCTTATATATGTTTTATTTAATTATTTTTTATTCACAACGCCCTATCACCAGGGTGACGGTTCTGTTCAGGAGAATTTTTTAAAGTACGTAGGCACAAGAACTGCCACATTACAAATCTTTTTGACAGGACGAAGTCTGTCGGGTCAGCTAGTTAAATTATAAAATTGCCATTCTGGTCTAATACCTTTTGCCATATTTTTGGTAGTAACATGATTACACGCTCATAAAAGTTTTGGTCTTTGCTGTAAAAAAAAACTGATCGAGCTGGTTTTTGGCCTCCTCATTTGAAGGAACAATTTTGCAAATGAGTTCTGGTACTGATGTACTGTTAACACATCTTCTCCACACATATTGGCTAATTTATTTCTGGCTTGAACAGCATTTTTACCTTTTATAGCAAAAAAGAAAAAAATGACGAAAATGCTGTTTATTGCTCTCCATATTTAAAAGGGCACCATCCAAAAACTACTGCGAAGAATCAGCTGCACTTTTTCACACTCAAGCCTTGCTATATCAGCTCTTAAAACATAAAATGATTTTGCGGTTTAAGTATGAAATTGGGTGCGAAAAATGCAATTAAATCCTTTGTCAGGAAAAAACGAAATTACTTTCCGAACAACCTAATATTTATGGGTAAAAATATGGTATATGCATTTTTTCTATAAATTCTCAAATTCATTTTTCTAAAACACATATAAATGAAAAAAGTATTCACCAACAAGAAAACTTTTGGCTCATTCCATTGATAGGTCAGGCCTTTCTTTTTCTATAAAAGATAAACTGTTTTCGAAAAAGGAAAGTTTGAATTGCAAGAAATAACCGAAGAAAAAATAAATCGCCAATGTGATCGGTAACCAGCGTTTTTAACGCAGTCATATACCTTAAAGAAATTATTATTTTAAAGACTTGAGGATAAAATTAACATTCTATATAACTGCCAACCTGCTTTCAAGTATTTTCAAATTCTTTAAGTTAAAAGACTCGAAATTGGTGCTTTTAAAACGATTGCAATAAAATCGCCAAGTCAACCCCAATCTAATCGAACTTCTGAAATGTGGGAATAGCAGAGATAGAATACCGAAGACAACATTGAATTATTGTAGCAGTTTCTACAAAGGAATGTCGCCGTAGCTCAGAGACAGAGTACTTTCCAGGTAATTAATTGCTTCAGAGCTGTACTGTGAGAGTATCTGGTGTCCTCTGTTGGAAGCCTTCAGTCGAATGAATCCGCATTCACGGCATTTGCATAACACACCTGTGGAAGCAGCGATGCTCCTGTTAAATATGTGGCGTAACAATTCCAGACAATTAATACTGTAAGGGATGGTAGTTTGGAGAATAGTATGTGATGCTTTATGGGAACTGTTGAGTTACTATTAATACCGCATATAGAAGAATAATTTAAAACAAAAAAAAAATTAATCTAAGCAATCTAAAAGGCAAAGGAAGATTAGACTTCGTAGGATTGAGTTGGAATAGAAATTGGCACCTTTGGGATTGAACCTGCGTAACAGAACCATTCGACAAAAGCAATCACTAGTGTCTAGTGGCTGTTACTGGCTTATTAAGATACCATTACAATACTCCCTCAACAGTGAGTCTGCGGAGAGACGAACGATTTATAGTACCAAGCGTTATGGTGAGCGTGTGTGAGTTGTTACTACGTCATGTGAATCTGTCGACTTTGCGTTACTGGTGGTGAGAGATTTGTTGCTGCTGCTGCGTCAAGTGAGTCTGGCGAGTGTGCTTTGGTTGCATTTGCTGGGTGTAGATGGCGCCACGACAGCTGTTTGAAAGTTCATCATCCTAGGACACCAATGTAGAGGATTGGATTAATTGGGAATCGAACCCTGGACCTTTTGGTTCGTGCCCGAAGAAACATAAACATTCGAAGAAAGCGATCAGTAGTGTCTAGGGCTATTACTGGCTTATAAAGATACCAATACAATATTCTCTCAACAGTGAGTCGCGGAGATACGAACGAGTTTTAGTGCCAAGCGTTATAGCGAGCATGTGTGAGTTGCTGTTGCCTCAAGTGAGTCTGGTGACTTTGATTTGGTTGCGTTTGCTGCGGGTAGATGACACCATGGCAGCTGTTTAAAGGTTCAATTGTCCGAGATTCCAAATATAGCGGTTTTAATTGATTGGGAATCGAACTTGGGACCTTTTGGTTCGTAGCCGTGTAACACAACCATTCGATAAAAGCCATCACGAGTCTCCAGTGGCTGTTACTGTCTTATTAAGATACCACTACAATATTCACTCACCAGTGAGTCTATGGAGAGAGGAGCGATTTTTAGAGCCAGGCGTTTGAGAGTTGCTGCTGCGTAAGTGAATCTGACGTCGTTACTTTTGTTCGTTTTTTGCGTGTAGATGGCGCCCCAACAGATTGGATTGAGTGGGTATCAAACATCAGATCTTTTGGTTCATAACAGTGTAACATAACCATTCGACCAAAGTGATTACTTGTGTCTAGCAGCTGTTACTGGTTTATTAAGATACGACTACAAATTATTATCTGGTATCTAAGTTACTATAAATTATAGTGCTACAAACAATCAAAATTGGAGACTGAAAATATATTTTCTACTTATGATCAAAGACGTTGAAGTTATTGAAAAACTTTAGAGAAGAAAATTGTTTGTCTTAATGAGGCGCTTATTTGGCTAACTGGAAGCATTCTTCTATCTTTAGTATTAAAAAAGTATTTTCGAATGAAAATTTCCGCTCACTTTAAACCACATGGGTTATTTACGAACTCATTATAGATTTTTACATTTCTGACAACCATGTTCTAATCTAGATATAATCCAAACCAAATTACTCGTTATTAGCACACACAAAATAACTAGCTTTTTTGTTCAAAAGATAACATGGGCAAAGCGTTATATTCATTTCAATAAGAAGTCTTCCTACAGGAATCTACCTATTTCTATATTAATCTACCTAATAGAAAAATAATAACTGGTTTTACATCAATACTTTTTATTCTTTAGCTAATGAATATAAATATATAAATTAGATTCAAAATACAACAATCGTGTCTGTAAAAATTATTTTTATTTAATTGGAGCCCTTTTTTATTTTTTCGAATTCCACGTGTGCAAAGAGAGATTATTGTAATCGTCAGAAAATTTAAACCCAAGATTTTGTCAAATCTTCACATTTGAGACCTCTCTGTGACAAAAAATGTCTATTTTTTGGAGATCTTGTTTGTCCATCAACAAACCAGACAATTGAAACTTGGTTTGAGAAAGAATGGCGGAATTTCCTCTATGGGCTTCACAAAAGGATATAAAAAAAAAATCAAACTTTGAACAAAATTAATTCAGGTGAAATTTGTCTATTTCATTGTCCAAATATAAGTTAATCCTATAACTAACAAACGAAGAAAGCTAGATAAGTAAAATTTGTTACAAAACTTAGCATCTAAATTGTTAATATGAAGCAAATCTAAATCTATCAAGGAGCTAATTGCCCTTTTGTTTTTATTTTTACCAGCATGCATAAGTGGCAATTCAATAGCATAAATGTTTAATTATGTGAAATTTGGCATTTCTCATTGTAACAGCAATTGCTGTTTCGTATCTTATTTTAGTTCCAATCTGTAATAAGAAGCGTGACCAAAATACATATATTTTTTTTGGTACTAGGGCACAAGCCGCATTTGGTTTGCCAATTGCATGCAATTAATAATGCAATAATATATCAATTACAGAGTGTACAAAAAATTTTGAGGGACCATTTAAAAAGATTTTAACTCAATTTAGATACACAGTTTGCCGAATTTAATAAATAATTGAGTAAATACAGCACTATATAACATTTTAATCCTTTTTCAAATGGTTCATCTTTTTTCTAATGCTCTAAGAATGGGTTTCTTCTTAATTTGGTGCAGGGGCCGCGTTGGCCCGGGGGTAAAGTCTCGGCTTCGGAGCCAGAGGGTTTCAGGTTCGAGACTCGATTCCACCGAAGAACCGTCGTGTGAGGGGGTCTGTTGCACGTTAAATCTGTCAGGCCAAATGTCCTCCCGCTGGTGTGGCGTGGTGTGGAGAGGGGGGATGCCAGTTCAGGTGTCGTCCTCGTCATCTGACCATAGTTCAAAATGACGAGGTCCGTCCCAAAATAGCCCTCGTGTTGCTTTAAAAGGGACTTTAATATAACTAAACTAAATAAACTAAAACTAAACTTAATTTGGTACCGATAATTAGTACTTTAAAAATGTACCTTTTGCTACTGCTTCTTTACTTTTTAATATTTTTGCTATAAATGATTTGATTAATAATTTTTTTATCCAAATAAATGAATTATTTATATAAATAAAACTATGTCCCTAATATTTTTATTCCTTTGAAGATTTAATTACCCTGTACCTTATTTTATATTGTTACAGACACTAAGAAATATAAATAAGGCTTCGGTGAATTAATTTAATAGGTAATTTCTTGCTAATAAAAAATAGGTTTCTAATGTGTATACAGAATATTGTACAATCGCACAATATGGCAGTTCTCGCAGATATGCTTATGAAATAGAATTTTAAATAGCTAAATTACTGATATAGCTACTTTAAATAGCTATATGAGTAGGAAATATTCAAATAATATTTATTTTCCTTTATTGGTATTGAATTTTTTAAAATTTAAAGATACTTTTCATATATTCTGCAATTTAAAAATTAGATAAATGTTGCCTACTTTCATATAACTATAACAGGAAACTGAATTCAAAGTTGCAAGTGGCTGTCATATATTCCAAGTCGTAAACGCAAATTTAAATCGACAATCATAATGTTTAATTAAATTGCATTATTTATCAAAAATATCAAATAACTTAAGCAGAAATTTAATTTACAGAGGACTGCAAAAACCGTTTAGTACATTCTTTTATTTTTCATGAAACTGAGAACAGATTTAACGAAAAAGAATTTTGTATCTTAATTCATATAACATTTGTTGACTGTAGAATGTTTTTTGCATTTTTCAATATTTTATGCAGTAGATTCCTTTATGAAAATTTTTTGATTAATGATAGCTATCAATATTTTTTTTATTTCTCACAGTGACTGAAATTACGAAATGAAGATTAGAATAAATAATATTTTTTCTTTATAAAAAAATATTTTCTTCTCGATGACTTCTTCGTTTATCGTAATTAACAGATTTAATTTAAAAACAGTTTTGTAATTTAATTCAAATAACATTTGTTGACAGTAGAATGTTTTTTGTATTTTTTCTATATTTTACGCGAAAGATTCATTTTTGAAAAAATTCTGGTTGAGGTTAGCTGTCAATATTTTTTAAATCTCGCAGTTACTGAAGTTATAGGAAATTATGAAATGAAGATTAGCTTAATTGATATTTTTTTTAATAAAAACACAAATATTTTCGTCTTGATGACTTATTTGTTTATTCTAATTATTGTAATTAACGATATCATTTTTTTTCTTAAAAATGATTAAAAAGGAAATACTTTTATATTCATTTAACAAGCTGGCATATCAGCCGAAACTCGGTATTAATAAACTGTATAATATTTTAAAGCGAAAAATACTTTTGAATTAAATAACATAATTCAGAATTTTTTTTTTATCGTTTGATATTTTTTTTTTGAAAATAAAAATGAGAATAACATTTAAACCAGACGATTCTTGAAAACCTCCGAAATCTTTTTGGTTTTCTTCAGAAATCTGTTAATTAAGCAAGTAATTAATATTTCGTTCACAAATAATGAAGTAGAAAAAGATTCAACAATTAAATTGTACATTTTTTATTAATAAATACAAGAAAATCAATCAAATCAAATAATATCTGGATATAACTTATTTTTAAAATTTTTTTGTATTCTTTCGGAATTTTGATAATGTATTCTGATTGGAATTCATCATATTTTTTTGTTTTACCGTAAGAAAAATAAAACTTTTACAAACGATGTAATAAATAAATTATAAAACATTCATTTAATAAAGGAAAAATAATATGGAGATGAAATCTTTGTTACTTCATCGCTAATTTTTTGAATTTTAATATGGTACAAAAATTGTGATTGTGAGATAATATTTTGTGATGATTTAGCGAAAAAACTTCCAAATATTGGATAATATTTAATAAACTGAAATTAATATTAAAGGTTAATTTTGAAAAATCATGCATTGAACTTTGTTTGTTTACATGGGCGAAATACCTTCGACAAAATACACATTGGTAAAATTTCTCATTATTGGAAGTTGTACTTTTTCAGTTATAATACTATTTATTACATCCTAGACGACAATAGATTCTAATACGAGTATTGTTTTGTCTAATTAAATAAATATCAGAATTATTTCAAAATTAGTAAAAGTCTTGCGAAACTCTTAAAAATAAAACATAACTGTCAAACATTAAAATACAGATTAAAATTTCACTGTTGCCTAACAACGGAATAAATAAAAAAATCTTGATATCAAAATCCCCTGCATCTGTTCAGTTACTTTTTTTTGAAAAAAAATTGGAAACACAAAGCAATTAAAGATATTGTACAGAAAAGAAAGGTATAATTGAAATTGTGCTGAAAAAAGTTAGTAATAAAGCATTTTTTAAGCGATGATTTGAACCTGTTAATTAAAAGAAAATATAGAATTCAGGATAATTTCTGATTAATAGGAGGATATAAAAATTTGGGGACTTTGAAATATATATAGAAATCTTGCATGTTTTAAATAATACGTGTACAAATTTTCATTGAATCCAGCTCCAATATTTAGAGGTAGATGTGAATTATGCATCCTCGACGCTTTATATTTAAATTAATGCAAGTGGATGGAACTGTAATGTACATTTTTCTGATACATTAATGCTATTATCTTCATTATTTATACATGTATCTGGTAACTATCACAATCAACTATGCCAGTTGGTCGGCAGAATTTCAATTTTTTTTTTAACTTGAGCTGATTTTTTTTTTGTTTCATTTTAATATTCTTCGCTCTATAATCTCTATATTTAGTTACTTATTTTTAATATCTTGCACTATAAATTATTTGGCAAATGTCTGTATAGTGACCTGAATAGCACTTGCTTATAGCTCAAGAAGATAAATAATATGTTCTTTAAATTTTGGATAAAGCGATTATCTATAATAATTTTTATATAACGGTTAAAATGTTTAAACAGTAAAGATATATTGTTATATTTCAGTGGAATATCCTTATTATTTATATGTATGTTTATAGTTAGTGATGTTAATCAAAGAAATGGATTGAATAAATTGAATCAAATTAACAGCTTTTCTAATGAAATTCAAAATTAATTTAAATATCTAAACATGATTTAAATTGATATCTAAGAATAAACCATAAGTTTAAAAGTTGTTATAGGAAATCGCAATTCCAGTCATTTAAAATTAATGTTTCAGTAATAATTTTATACCAGTATTGCTCGAAGGGAATTGTCTTTAATCAAATGTATCTGATTCAGTTGTTATGTATGGTGTACGGTTCAAATGAGTAGTTCCCCATTGATAGGTGAGCTATGATTAATATTTGAAGGTAGCTATTAATTTTGGCTTAAGTATTTTTTAATTAATTTATAATTAGTCCAAAGTTTGATGCATTATTTGGAATAACAAATAACTGTTTTTTAAGATGTCTTTTTAAAAATATTTTTTAATTGATGAAAACGTTTACTTAATTTTCGAAGAGTTATTATAGCAAAGTTTTTACTATTAGTTCATAAAATTTTTTTTACTAACGTGTTTCAAAAGTATAATATAGTTTATTCAACATTATTTCTTGTTTGTTTTCTAATATTATATTAGATTTTAAAACTCCACCTATAAAAGGATATCATTTTGAAACAAAAGCATAATCTTTTAAAGTACTATCATAAAACCGTCGCAGTATTTAATGTGTATTTTGATATTCAGTACAAAGTGAATAGATAAAAGCACAAAAGTTGAAAGTGTTAAAAGTTTTTGTTTCAAAGTCTGCGGCATTGTTTCAACGCCAAATATATTTCGAATAGATACATCTGCTGAAAATCGTTTGGTATTGCTTTGAAAACTATAATCGTCTGACACGATGTCTAGGAGCTATTGTGTCTACGTCATTTATTTTGTTTCAATTGCCGTTCTCTAAAATAATAAATCGATTTTGAAAAAAAAAAAAAAGATTTTGAAATTTTATTTTACAGGAATTCAGTTTTATTTTTGTCGAACTTGAAGATATATTGCAAATAATTATATCTTTAATTAAAATATTAGTTTGTATTAAACATTTGTGTTCAATTTGACTTGAGTCAAATTTGTAAGGATAAAAAAATTGTAATAGTATTTTAGCCAATATTTTTAAGTGCTAGAATTTTAAAAGTTAATGCAGTTTTGCTTTTGTGATAAAATTTATTTTGTTGAAAATTTTAGAACTATAATTAATTGATTTTTTTGCTTAAATATTCGTTTCTATCTGAATGTTTGTCACTTAGCAGTGAATTTGAGAAAAAGTGTTAAAATATTTAAAATTATATCTGTGCATCGTAAATTAAATATTAAAGAGTAGAAAGTATTAAAAAATATTTACATTTTGATAGCAATAATAATAATGTTTTCTTCAAAGTATTTAAACAACAAATTTATTTGAAAGGTATAAAATATCTAAAAGTTATATGAAGTTATATTACTTGAATTTATTAATCCATTTACTAGGATTTATAAAACCATTAACTATTATAAAATACATTTAAAACATTTGCTTATTTAATTTGCTGTTTTTCTGGACGATTGCTCAGAAATTTTTAAAGATGTGTCACAGAAATACAGGTCACATAGCTATTTACAATAAAAACGATGATTATGTTAATAAGAAATCTATTACTGCCTTCTTAATACAATCATCGCTAAAAGGATGATTGTATGGAACAACAAATTAACTCTTTTTCCTTTTTATGCTTTCACTTTAATCACCACTCAATAAATCTCTTATTCTTGAAAGCACGTTTTTTTATGTAATTAAAATATTAGGAGGAAATATTCAACAGTAAAATGAACGCTTAAAAACCAAAAGATAACAGAAGAGCTATTAATATTGAATTATAAGATAAACGACATATTTGCAGCTCTTTTTATATAATCAATATTTTAATGTGTGTGAAAATTTTGTAAAATAAGTAATATACGGCGGAAGAATGCAGACCAAAGACATGACAGATATGCTTCCTATGATCATGTTAATTCCAAATCCACATTTAATTTTCACAAATGAGATAAACTCTCACATCGTCTTGGGAGCCGCAATGGTTGATCGAGCTCTTAAGAGGGGTGATATATTAAAATAGCAACTACTTAATTGATGGTTTTTAAACAAATGCATGCTGTGGCATCCTTTGAGTGTTTTTAGAAAATTCCCCTGTTCTCCTTCAAATCCATCTGGGCGAGCGACTTTAGTGAACAAAGCACTGACTTTAAGTATACAATCGATCCCCCTTAGTGAAAGGAGAAGTGATTTGGATGTGATATCAAAATTATTCCTCAACGATTGTTTTTCCGTATAAATAGGCAAAGAAGAATATCCCTGAAAACTTGCACCATGGGCAAGAGGGTGATAACAATAAGGCCGAGAAAAGTTTAGAAAGCAGATACTTAGATCAACACTCTAATAAAGAATTCACTAATCTAAATCGTACTAGCTCTATCTTACACTTAAAAAATCACTTTGTTCTTATTTCTTTACTTTCTTTGGATTTATTATCAGAAGAAAGCAAATAACGAATTACTATTTAGATTGTTTCTTTATTTTTTTACAACTACACTTAATTTAACGTTCATTAACTAATTAAGCAAAATATAGTTAGAAATGCTTGGTAGATAACTACATCGAAACCGCAAAAGCAATTGTAAAATAAATGAAAATAGTAGAAACATCTAATAAAAGTTTTAATCTTTAGCGAAAGTGAACCTGACAAGTAGATTGCCATGTAGTTCGTATGCAGTTATAGTATGTTATATAAATATAAGGTACCATCTTTCTAATCAGATGGTCCTTTTCTGAATTTAAAGAATGGCATTTTTTATTTTAAACTAGCCGCCTTTGGCGATCAGCTGGTTCACCATGAGTAATGCGTTCTAAAATTTTCAATTAAATCACATATTCATTAGCCAAAATTTAAGAAATAGTTAAAGTTAAAAGATTCAGTTATTAATAGTTAAAGAGTCGGTAACTTTATTCGGAAAAACTTTTTACTCTAACAATTTATCGATTATGCTTCCAAAATATTAAAAATATTTTTTTTTTGGTGATGTTGCCAAAATGTTAAATATGTTTTTTAAAGAAAGCGAACGAGGGGAAAAATTATTGAATTAATGATACATATATTACAAACGATTATAGAAATATGCCATTAAGTCGGGATTTCAATGCATTTCCTGTCTAAATTCAACCAGGTTTACTGTAAATAAAGATAATTTATGGAATTAATGATATAGATATTGCAAACGATCATAGAATCCATTGCCTTGCATTTATTTTTTTAGAAGATATCACATTTTATATTTATGTTATTTTATCCAGTCACGTGCTGAAAGTTGTATTTCTTTAGATTAGATTTGCGATGATAGTTGTTGTTTTTTTTATTTGAACTTCCGGCATTGTTTTATTTTATTTTATCCAGTCACGTGCTAAAAAAACATAGTTAAAATATTTCTTTAAAAATTCGTTAAAAATAGAAGCTTAAGTTATACATTAAAACAATGATACCATTAGAAGGCTAGTTTTTTAATCTTTAAATTGATGTAAAAATCATGTTTATGCGATAATATTTTCGGAAGTTATAGCAAAAAAAACGTCGAAATTTCGCTTAAATTTTAATTAATTCAAATTCTAATTAAAAATTCGAAAAAAGGGCTCCTAGGTGCACATTCCCGACCTCCAAGGTATACATGTACCAAATTTGGTTGCTGTAGGTCAATCGGTCTGACCTGTAGAGCGCCAACACACACACACACACACATTGAGCTTTATTATAAGTATAGATAACATAAAAAGAGTCACAAATCCACAGTTACTGGAATATTCTCGAAGCTGCTACATGTGTGGTAAAATCAAAGGATTATAATATAACTCAGCTTTATTTTAAAATTATAATCTAATATTTATAACACCTTTAGATAGTTTTTGAAAGTTTGTAACATTGTGGTGTTACAGTTACAAAAAATCGGTTATATACAAGGGTTGTTGTGTAAGTATCTTCAATTTCCAAATGATGTAAACGGCAAATATTTTAAAATAGATTAGAACAAATTGTTCTTATTTATATATGTGTCTGTAAATAAAATAATTGTCTGAAATTCTATTCTTTTATTTGATCGGTCAGGATCGAGACATCACAGCATCCCTTGTAGTATACAAAAAGCCGTTAAAGAATAAACATGTTCTGAATTAAAAACAATGCAATAATTAAACTAAAAAGCAAGTTCAAAAAGAAAACCAAACGATATTCTCATGATTTGTTGAGAGGAATCAATTATTAAAAAAAAAAAGAATCCTTAAACAAGCTAGTAGCGCCATCTGAAGTAATTTCACAGAAACTCCGAATAATTACTATATTTATTAAAATGATTTCTCTTAATAAAATCCTAATTTTAGAATAATTTATTTATAATGAAATTATTAAATGACAAAATTCAATATATAGTATGATTTAAAATCCAAGTAGAAGTGTTTTAAGATCTGTAAAAGAAAAATAACTTGGTATACGTAGAAAAAATTTGATATATGTTACATTAACAGTATGTGGAAATGAATTACACAATAAAACATGTTAATTCATTTTTTTTGCAATAAATGGCTTTGCAGATTATTAAAACATTGTTTTTGCTCTGTACTATGTCAAATTGAATACCACTTTATTTTAAAAATCATTATGATGATAAAAGCCATACAAATTTAAGCTCCGGTCATGCCTTTGTCAAAGTTCGAAGTATTTTGTTAATAAAATATTATTAACAACAGAATAGCAGTTATAGCGCTGCTTTGAAAGATTATCATCAACTTAAAGATTTGAGGCAGAGGACCGATGTCTGTGACTGGCTTAAAGAAATTGATAATAAAATTGAAGCTACTGAAGAATTCGAAGTGCTCCCTGGAACTAAAAGAAAAGGAACAAGATGTGTGAATCAGGAAGTTGTGGAATAAATTAAGGAAGCAATTGATTCAATGTTAGTGGATCAGCGACTTGTAAGTGTAGCAAGAATTTTATCAAAACCACGGGTGACCGTATGTAAAGGGCTACATTTTAAGATTCTTTCCGTATAAAATGAAAATTGTGAAGCATTTGCAACCAAACGATCCACAACAAAGAATTGGTTAAACCAACTTCATTCTTGCCAAAATTGATGCGGACGGGTTAATTCCCAGTGAACGGTACGCTCCTTGTCCGCCATCTTGTTTTTGGCGACTATTGGCGAAACTCGACTCCGCGAAGCACACGCCAAGTACCTAAGCCTAAAAGAAAAAGAAAGGGTGAAGTTGACAAGGAGAAAATACGTATTGTCCGAGAAATGGCGCCAAAAAAACCGCCAAAATAGCGTACCGTACACTGGGATAGAGCCAACTGTAACAAACGTTGAATGCAAGGGTTTCCAAAATACTGAGCCCCATATCCTACAGTTAAGGGTTCTAAATTGTCCAGATGAAATAAAATCCGTGTTATCCGTCCACAAAATCCCTCGAATCCATGATTCGTCCGCATGGCTCCATCCCAGTGTACGGTACGCTATTTTGGCGATTTTTTTGGCGCCATTTCTCGGGCAATACTTATTTTCTCCTTGTCAACTTCACCCTTTCTTTTTCTTTTAGGCTTAGGTACTTGGCGTGTGCTTCGCGGAGTCGTGCTTCGCCAATAGTCGCCAAAAACAAGATGGCGGACAAGGAGCGTACCGTTCACTGGGAATTAACCGTTACAGTTTGGCATGATATGACTACTGACTTTATTATTGGTCCGTTTTTTTCGAAAATCTGACACCAACAGTGGTAGTAATAGGCTCTGGTTACAATCAAATTTTAGAAAGTAATGGGATTCCTGCTTTGCAAGAAAGAAGTTGCTTCCATTCAACAATGTTCATTGAAGATGGGGCACCACCTAACATTACACATAGTGTTACACAACTGCTTCTTTAAACCTTTAGTAATTATCGTATAGTTAGCAGGTGCTTCCAAAATGAATGGCCACCCCCTTCACCTGATTTGAGTCCTTGTGATTTCTAGCTGTGGGCATATTTAAAAGATCGGGTCTACAAGGACAAATCTGACACTGTTTTTACTTTAAAGAGCAGCATAACTAGACATGTCCAAGAAATGTTGGAAAAAATATTAGGTGCTACTGTGGATCACGCTTTCTTGACAAGATTTGAAGGATTCCATATCGAACAAATATTGTAATACTTTATGCATTTCATATTTTAACACATAAAAATGTCGGTCTAATGCCACTTGGTCATACCAAGCTGAATGCGAGTAGCTCTTTCGAATTAAGGCAGAAATGTGCGCCTTTACTTGTTAACGAGCACCATGAAGGTGAAAGTACGACCTTGCTCGAACACACACGACACAACACTTTTTAGGGTGAGATCGAACTCATTCATCCATCAGCAAGTCAGAATTTATGTCCAAATCAGAGACCGACTCTTCCCTGATTCAGTACCCATAGAGGTATAATTTGTTAAGGGAACTTGGAGGAGTTTGCCGTCACGACATATTTAACGAGAGCCAACTGTCATTATCCAACACGGCGGTCTTTGGTCGAGAGTTCAGAACTCGCTGCCTTTCGATTACTAGACTGACATTCTACCAACTATGCTATCGCGACCCATAAAAAATATTCTAATTGCAATACATGAAATATTCTCATTAAAAAACAGCACCTATGACAAAAAAATATATTAATTTTTTATAGTTTAATTCTTTTCCTTATGTTGTAAATATAACATGAACCAAATTTCTTCAGCATACTGCAAATAGTTTTTTCTTTTACCGTCATTCAGACACTTGTACTTTAAATTATAACCACTTTATTCTTTCTGCACTAAATACCTGTTAAATTCCTGCAACTCCAAAGTCGAGGGACCGAAAGACGATTCGAATGCTCCCAGTGTCGGCGTTGCCAAAGGAATATCGGCTATCAAAACATAGCTGCTTCCCAGGAAATTAATTAACAATAGAATTAGAAGCGCAGGTCAATCTGCCGCAACAATGGCCGATGGTCAACAGCTGAAATGCTGTTGGTGGAACGAATCCGATTTCACAGCGGCTGCATAATACACTGCGAAAATGGGGTCTGCTTCTGTTGAATTCGAGCTTATGCATAGCAACTGCAGATAATCAGCAATTATGAGCAGAATAATTAGGTTGAACAACCCCTGTTAGATGATTTTGAAAGGCAAAATTGGTGGACAATGCTTTCTGTAAATATTATTTCAATTCTAATTGATAAATAATGTCTAATAGTAAGTATTTAGTGTGATTAATCTAAATATTATCTTCTATTTTACTTTGGCACGGTATTTTGAAATTCCTTTTGAAACTAGCAATGAATTTTTATCGTGAGAAAACATAGATTAATTTTTTAAAGTCATTATTACAGAAACTGTCCAAAGGATGATAGATAAATGAAATCCATTAAGCATAATAATAAAGAGTGATGTCTCCTAATATACTGAAAATTAGAAGCGTATGCAGCAAAACACAATCGAAGACAGAACATGCGAAAGTCAACAACTTGTTAGCAGACAGCAAATTACTAATTGAGATTAAACTACTGTATAAGCATACACAAATCTACATAAAATATATTGATTCCTCTTTTAGTGGTTAGTTTAGTTATTTTAACGTCCTGTTTTGAAGCAACACTAGGGCTATTTTGGGATGGACCTCGTCATTTTGAACCGCAGTCAGATTATGAGGACGACACCTGAGCTGACCCCCCACCTTTCCACATCACACCACACCAGCGGGAGGACGTTTGGACTGACAGATTTAACTTTCAAGAGTCCCCCGGTTCTTTGGTGGAATCATGTCCCGAACCAGAAACCTTCCAGTTCCGAATCTGAAACCTTATCACCAGGCCACCGCGACCTCCTTTGCCTGCGATAAACATCCAAATTGAGAATTTACTTACTTTTGGTGCACTTTTCTTATGAAAATAGAATACTTCCTGCTCCAGATGATAGGAATAATTACAAAAGTAATGTAGGTATGGTAGGAAATATTTACAAAATATTAACCTATCACGTCAGTTAAGTATTTTTTAAGGAATTTATCGTATTATCTTTGGCATTTAATTCCTAGCGTGTGGTTAATAATATCCGAAAATCGAATTTGCATTTTGTATACATTTTTCCTCACCAAACACTACAAAAATTAGGTGCATAAGTATGCCTGTAGTGTCAACTGCCGTACCTAAGTTGATAAATTAAATCATTGCTACTGTGAGTTATCGCCTTTACGAGTTTCTGAAAGTACAGAGAGTCAGATGGAAAATCCGTCATAGGATTTGGCTCTGATTTGGAAGTTGTCTATACTATATATGGGAATTTTCTGCATCGAATTTTATCCATAAAATTCTCTTCGTTTTGTAAATATCGTGCTTAGTTATATTTGAATAGCCAGACTTCCTATGAGCAGAATTTACAGAAAATTTGATAGAAACCTACAAATTTGCTATCTAATACTATAATACGAGGAATGGTTGCCAAGTCGAAAATCGCCCCAGAATTAATAAACTCCGGTAAACTTGTGGGTCTGGGGTTTTCGGCCACGAGGAATCGATTGGCTCCGGTTTTGAAGCGCTACGGTCGAGCAGTTCGGAGTTACAGATAGGATATTTTCAAACTTTATTAGTTCGCCATAATGGCTATAGATGGCAGCACTTAAATTTTCTTTGTCTATTGCCTAATAGGTTTCAACCATGATGCATTTTATTTCCTATGACTTTTCAAACTTTACCTTTGTATAGAATAGTTCCCTTTCCAAACTCTAACTTTGTTTAGAATAGTTTACAATGGTGCACTTTAACCGGTTATCTTTTCACCAATGGTTTCACAAATTTTCTTATGGCATGTATTGTTTTGATAAATCACTATTGAAAATTTAAATCTTCGAGTTAGCTTCGATACCTGTTTTCTCCGAGCGGAGCTCGGTCACCCGCTGGTAAATACATGATACCAAATCTCAACCGCATAACTCATGGCGTTTTGATTTATATTTATCACAGACAGAGAGACGAATATTTTTCTAACTCAGGGTAGTTTAAAACTTAATGATTTGTCAAAATGCAAGATCGATTTTTCTGACTATACTTTCTCTATCAAGTGCATGAAGGCACAAGCAAAAAGATACTAATATGCGCTTGAGTATTTACTTTCTGATAAACAAAGTATAGAGAAAAAATAGTCATTATCAAAAATTTCGAAATGAAGATTTTGACGAGAATTCACGTTTTAAACCCCCTTGAGTTCGAAAAACGCATTTCTGGTAAATTTTCGCCTGTAAGATGGTAATGGTAAAATAAAAGCGATTTGAATTAGATATAAAATTTGATAAACCATCATTAAATCAAATTTAAAAATTTATATCCACGTTTTAGCAAAATCTATTCATAAGAAGTCCGTCTATCTTACTGTCGAATATAATTTAGCACAATAATTATAAAATGAACAGATTCAGTACGTGGATTTAATATCGATAAAGTAGCCACTTGTAAAATTGTGAGCCAAATCCGACAGTTGGATGATAGGCAGTCATTCAACTGCACGTTAACTGTCAGCTGGTCTTTAATTTCAGACGCATGCTACAATTCAAAACATATAGACTTAAATATATCAAATACTGTTTTGGAATTTGTGGCTACATGTGCAGTTTTGTATAGCGTTTTGAATGAATAGATTAAGAAAACTCGTATCTGAAAGATATAATCGATTATTGGATACCATTAACGTATAGTATGTTAATAGATATATGGTATCTTAATCCATTAAACATCGGTGATTACTTTTGTCCAGCGAATAAGTTACGCTGTTACAAATCTTAAGGTAGCGAGCTCGATCCTTGGCGAAATTCAAACTTCACGTTGGCGCGACTCCACTATACAAATCGCCATACTGGTGATCTGGCCTTTTTTATTCACCAACCTTTTTTCATAAAACGCTCGTTATTTTACCGTCATGCAATTGGTCAAATTTGATGAGAGACAGAGTTTTGATTAATTATGGAAATGTCTAAGGCAAATTAGCTCACTGCAAGTTGGTGACCTCGGATAATGAATACGCTCTTTGCTCGCCATAACGCTTGGCGCGACCAAAAGTCGTCAGACTTACTTGACGCAGCAACAAAGGTCGTCAGATTCACTTGCGCCCACCATAACGCTTGGCGCTTGAAACTCGTTCGTGTCTCCGAAGACTCACTGGTGGAGGAGCATTATGGTGTTATTTTAATTAGTCAGTAACATCCACTGCACATTGGTGATCACCTTTGTCAAGCAGATATGTTACAGATTTGTCAAACGGATATAATGTGTAAATCGCAAGGTCGCGAGTTAAGTTTGATCCTTGGCGGAATTCAATTTTCACATTGGTGCGAATCCATAATGCAAACCGCCACACGCATACCAGACATTTATCGCCAAATAACTCGATGGATTCAGTTTTAATTGTAAATTCACTTACAAATTTAATATTCTGTAACAAATGAATGTTAGTGTCATGTAAGTAGAGTATACGAGAAAGAATTTTGAAGGCCAATCCCGCTGCTTAAACGATATAACAGTAATATCTAAAAGTAGCCCTTTAATGCCTATACTACCTGTAAGATTGAATAATAATACCTGTAGGCTTCTGCGAAGGGATGCCGTCTATCAAGACAGAGTGCCTTCCAGGTAATTAAACGAAATGGTTGCAAATGCTATTTAGACTAGTAAGATAGTGTCCAGTGGTCACTACTGGACATCTACAGTCAAATGAATTACTCTTACGTGGCATCTGGAATGGTATTTCGGAAATGTTGATTTTCCGGTTAAATGTATACTTATACTTAGCATTTAAGAGAAATTAGTTATTTTAATGATTGTGGTGAATAAAATATGGCTAACTGCATTTGAAAGAAAGCTTCAAATATAGCTTTTATTTAAAATATTATAAGGAACTGTATCTACCACACACCTGCATTTTACAATAGGAAAAATTAAATAATTTAAAATAAGAGAAAAAATCCTCCTATTTTAAGAAGTAAATTATTTAAAAAGTAAGAATCTTGTGTTTTTTTGAAATATTTTGATAAGTAATATGTTTATAATCTATACTTATAATATGTGTGTGTGTGTGTGTTGGCGCTCTACAGGACAAACCGTTGGACCTACAGCTACCAAATTTGGTACATGCATACCTTGGAGGTTGGGAATGTGCAACTTGGAGCCCTTTTTTCGAATTTTTAATTCGAATTTGAATTAATTAAAATTTAAGCGAAATTTCGATGTTTTCCACTATAACTTCCGAAAATATCACACAAACATGATTTTTGCATCAATTTAAAGATTAAAAAATTAGCCTTCTAATGGTATCAGAGTTTTAATGTATAACTTAAGTCTCTATTTTTAACGAATTTTTAAAGAAATATTTTGACCATTTTTTTTGAGCACGTGACTGGATAAAATAAAAGAAAACAATGACAGAAGTTCAAATTAAAAAAAAAAAAACTATCATCGTAAATCAAGTCTAAAAAAATGATACTTTTAGCACGTGACTGGATAAAATAAAAGAAACATAAAATGCGATATTTTCTAAAAAAATAAATGCAAAGCCAAGGTTTTTATAGTCGCTTGCAATATCTAACTAATTAATTCAATAATTTTTTTTCTTTTTCGCTTTCTTTAAAAAACATATTTCACATTTTGGCAACATCAAGGGAAAATGTTTTTAATTTCAGGCCAATCAATGCCCGGAATTACTTCAAGGCAAATGAATATGTGACTTAATTGAAAATTTTAGAACGCTTTACTAGGACCGCGGTAGCCTGGTTGGTAGAGCGTCAGTCTCGTAACCGAAAGGTCGCAGGTTCTGTCCTCGTCTTGGCCAAAGACCGCCGTGTTGGCAAATGGCAGTTTGGGCACGTTAAATATGTCGAGACTGCAAAGTCCTCTAAGTTCGATACCTCTGAGAGTACTGAATCAGGGATGAGTAGGTCTGATTTGGATCTAAATTCCGACTTGCTGATGGATGAATGAGTGTATGAATGAATTCGACCACCCCCTAAAAAGGGTTTTGTCGTGTGTGTGTGAGCTAGAAGTAAGACTTCTGCCCTCTGGGTGCTCAGGTGTCTTTATCCTCAGAAGCTATTGCACCCCCTTTCCGTGAAAAACACGGACATGACAACAACTACAACAGAACGCATTACTCATGGCGAACCAGCTGGTCGCCAAAGGCGGCTAGTGATATATAAAAACAAAATATACCTACCTGTTTTCAGTTCAGCAGAATACTATGCAAAGATTATTTGATATTATTTTAAATATTTTTGGATGACGATTGATAAAAAATTACTACTTTTATTTGAAATATTAACACTCTTCTGCTAATCAGTCATTTTCCTAGTAGACAATCCTTATTCAGCAGTCGACTACAACAATTCCTGTCGATTTCAGAATTAAAGTTCAGTGGTGGCGGGGTGGTCGGTTGAATACAAGGAAAAGAAAAAGTAATTTTCCTACTTTATTAGTGATATTAATTTAGTCACGTTTGATGAATCTCACATCTTTTAACCTGAAAACCGCTTTTATTTTGTCTACAATGATCATAAATGTAGTTAAAGACATCTTAATTGATCTTCATGGATAAAACTGCATTTTTTTACTTCATTTCTTTTACCTTATATTAAATATTATTTTGGTATATTTTGAGCTTGAATTTCTTTGTTTTTACTAGCGTTATTGGTAGCCGCGGTGACCTGGTGGTAAGGTCTTGGCCTCGGAACCGGTGGTTTGCAGGTTCGAGGTCCGATTCCATTGCAGAATCGCCGTGTAAATGAGTCTGGTGCGCGTTAAATCCGTCGGGGCCAAACGTCCTCCCACTGGTGTGGTGTGGAAGTTTGGAGAGGGGGTGCCAGATCAGATGGTCAGATTCTGAACTTGGTTCAGAATGACGAGGTCCGTCTCAAAGTAGCCCTAATGTTGTTTCAAAACGGGACGTTAATATAACTTAACTAAACTAAACCTAGCGTCGTGGAAATTAAAAATTCTGAATCCTTAAAGTGTTTTATTTTGCTTAAAAATTATTAAATAATCATAAAAACGATTGCTTTTCGTAAGAATTGAACTCGCATTCTTTACTTTCACTGAAAAAATTCCGGAATCCTTACATTTTACCGATTGAGCTACTCCCTATTGATTTCAGTTTTCATTACAACTGCTAAAACTCTATTCAAAGTATTAAAAAATTATTACATTTAATGAATGATTTAATATTTTTTAAAAAACTTTTTTAACATCAAGTGTCATCCACTACAAGTTTAAAAAATTGAATTTGAACTTGAGTGGATGTATAAAAAGTATTTTGTTAACGACTGAAAATTTGAACAAGGTATATAAATATAAATAAATATACATTTATAGACAATGTGAACTAATAGTGTGAATTTAAAAAGTAGGCCTTGAGATAATCATGAACAATAAGTGTTACATAAAAAATGATACATATGATATGAATGAAGGAATAATGAATTACATATGATAAAATGAAATTGATGCTCTGATATATTTGTTTATTTTTTATTTAAATTAAAGCCTATTTTTTTTAATAAAGATTTTCAGTTATTAAATTTATAAGATACTACAGTTAACTTATAGTTATGAAACATTTTATATAAAAAGAATGCTTAAAATTTAAAGAATCTAATAAATTATCTTCATACACAGAAGATTATCTTCAAAAAAACGAGCCACAAAATCGAAGAATCGAATCTCGAAATGGCCACTTGTTATGACAGATTCTCTACAAGGAACTGTCCTGTCACAACAGAATACCTTACCAGGCAATTAATTAGAGACACCGTTGCAAACGCAGGTCAGACAACAATGGCCAAAGTCCACTGCTGGATGTCCATAATGGAATGAATCCGATTTCACGGCGGCCGCATTATGTATTTCGGAAACATGAATTCACGAATGGAATGTACATCACGGAAGGCAATTCCAGGTAATTAGTAATTCCACTTATGGCGATTTGGCGAACTAAGGTCGTGAATTTTAAATGTAATATATAATCGCTTTTAGTTTTAAAGATCATGGGAATGAAATTAATTTATGAAATCTAAATATTTTACATATCATAGCATACCCTGTAGCAAAATATTGTACAATATTACGCGATATTATATGATATTAAACTATATTCGGCAATATTAAACAATATTACGAATATTGATCAATGTCATAGAATATTGTACTATATTATGCGATATTATATGATATTGAACTATGTTCTACAGTATTATACAATTTTGCGAATATTGATCAATGTTATTGAATATTGTACAATATTTGTGTACTACTAGGGATAGAGAGTGGTTGTAATTAAACTTCAATTATAAACAGCATCCTACAACGCAAACGGGGGAACAGATTGTAACGAAATTTGGTGCATAGACTATACACGAGATGCACTCACGGATTTTTGAAAAAAAAAATAATAATCCGAAATGTTTATCAGATGGCGCTTTTTCCAAAAAAATATTAAATTTAACACAATAAACGACTAAATACAGAATAAACAATATTAACAATCCCGAACAAGAAATGTGTTTAATAAAATGTACAAACCGGGAAATGGCGAAACCTCATTAATAATTCAAGTGTGAAGCATCACAACTGATAAGTTACGATCTGCAGTTGAATACATTTTCCATTCACTAGAAATATTGATATTGCTGTTGAATGAGAATGGTCACATGGAGCACCTTTCCCAGTATCATGATTAACAAATGCTTCGCTTATACAATTTCGTCTTAATCTGTTCTTTCTTCTTCAAACTGAACTGTTTTCCTGAAAATCATTAATTTTAGCATGCTAAATGACCCAAACAAAATACTGAATCCATATTAATATTCATTGACTAGTCTCTAATATCCTTGTCACGAAACTACATTAAGTAAAGGTAAGGAAAAAATAACAGTAACGATATTTGAGGGTAATAAATAGTTCAGTTTGAATTTCTTAATAATTTTGTTACTCCTAGAAACAGTAGTGTGGTGTTAAATGTAAAAAAATGCTGTCAACAAAAAGGAACTGGCACAGCTTAGCAATCAAGCACACCAGGTCAATTTCTTGGTGTTAATAGCAAGTGGATATCCCTAACCCGTATTTCCCAAAAGTGTGGTACGTGTACTCCCAAAGGTACAATAAGAGTTTGAGGAGGGTACAAATGAGGCGAAAGTCAACCCCCAGAAAATCAATCGACTCAATCTAAAAATTTAAAAAAAAATATTAAATGGATAAGAAATCCGTTTAATATCAACACAACATCCATGGCAGAAGATTTGAAGTATGCAGAAGCCGAGCTTGTTGGAATTGGCTTCAGACGGAATTTTGAAGATTAAACATAGGGAGAGTATCTAAATATCATTCTGATTACAAATACAATATTTGTATCCCGTCTTAACAGAAAATATTCTGAAATATATCTTGCCTTTTCCAATTTCATATTTAGCTTTTGTAGAGATTAAGTCGATAAAAGGGAATAGACTCTTGGACATGGTACTTCATCCAAGATAAAAATTAACAAAATGGGAATCAAATTATGAATGATCTTTCATCTAAGCACAAACAGTTTCATTCTTTTCATCGATCCAAATAAATGTTACTTACGATATAGCTTTTATTTACATTTTATTATAAATAATTTTATTTCTTTTCTTATTATTTTGTGACTGTAATAAAAAGAAAATATGCATATATTTCTGATTGTCATTAATATACATCCATTTTTTTTAACGAAGGGTGCCTCACGTTACGAAAATTGTCGAAGGAGTACACGTATGTCAAAAGATTGGGAAACACTGTCCCAAAAAACTGCCGACAGAAGTTTTCCAACAAAGTGAATTATACGCCAACCGGTCTATTGTATTCATCCCATTACCTAGACGCCAAAGTACCTCCCATTTACACTGGTATTGTCAACATCGCCATGAGAGAAGAAAATTAGGCTTAGAAACTATTCTGAGATGAAGGTAGGTCCAGTCTTACATCTAAAAACGTCTGTAAGAGAATGTTATTGTAGATATTCCAGCAAATATACAGGAACGATATCGATATGCCACAAGAAGTCTCATGGTATGTGCTGCCAATATACGCAATGGCCTTATACTCCTAAATGTTCTTTCAACTGGGACTATGATTGGCAAACGATACATCAGTGATGCTCTGCTGTCTCATGTGCGCATGCTCAGTAGTTTTGTCAGTGAAACATTCTTTTCATGAAGAAAAACGGAACATGCCATATAATAGTTGATAATACCACTGTGTCTAGAGAACAAAGATATTCATTGTTTCGAATGGCCAACACGTTCTCCAGATCTAAACCCCATTGAAAACGCTTGGGTTGCTTTAGGAAGGAGTTTTGCTGTTAGACAATGTTTTATAATATATAAAATATCCACATTTGTGTGCTGGTGGGGGAAAATTACACTGCTGAATAATAGTTGCTGGATTACGCACAAACCATTGAATGGCGTATGGAATCTTGCATTGGTCTCCATGGTGGTAATGTCCTATACTGGCATTTTCCATTAGAATAACTGCCATAAGATCACTTTTACGGATTAATCTCAAAGTGATCCTTTTGTCTCTCCAGTGCTTTTCAGCCTCTTTTGGATTTCTGAACAAATTATACTAACTATCGTTATCGTTATGTCCTAACAATTTTTACATTATTGTATTTCAATTTACATCTATCAACGTCTTAATTTTTTATGCGTTGCATAGCCTTTTGTGATCCTTGCTTAGAAATTGTTCACCAGTGTATAAATACAACGAGACTCTAATCCAATTCTCATTAATTTAAGGTATCCGAATACGGTCGGAGGACAATTTTTGAAAAATTGGATTTTTTTAAAATCTATTAAAGATTTTTAGTTGTATTTTCAATTATAAACTCTATAAATACAAAAAATCTTTTTTGAAAATGTAATATATTTTAAGAAAAACGGAAATTTGTAGTAAATTTGAATGCAATTGAACCAAAACGGTTAACACTCTACACAAAATGGTAACGCAGCAATCCTATTTTTCTTTGATTTTTTTTATAGAATATGAGGATGAATGAAATGAACCAAAATCTAAGAAAATTCAAAGAAGTTATGGGTAAAAAGATGTGCATATATGCAATTTTTCAATAAATTCACAACTTAATTTTTCTTAAAACACCTGTAAGTGAAAAAGTATTTCACTAACAATAAAAATTTTGATTCATTTCATTACCCATATTATTTAAAACACTTAAAATTATTTTTAATGTAAATACTTCTATTAGTTTCTGAAATATTTTAGTGGTAAAGAATTTTAATGAAAATTAAAGTATTTGGAAAATTGAAGTGAAAGACAAATTTTAGCTGAAAAATGTCTAACCCTGGATGATATGTCGGGCCCTCCTTTTCCCAGAAAATATAAACTGTTTTGAAAGAGGAAAATCTAAAATACCAGAAATAACAATATTAAAAAAAAAATCGCCAATGTTGTCGGATACCTTAAAACAACAAAAACAAATTGACTCAATTCTGTCTGTACTTCTGACTCAATTCTGTCTACGCTAAACACTTTGACTATTCATCTTTTAAGTGGAAACGGCAAAGTTGAATGAGCGATCTATGAATTGAATGCCTCTACTGGCATCTACAAAGCAACGTCTTCTGCAACAACAGAGTGTTTGCCAGGTAATTAATTAGCGACGCAGTTACAAACGCAGGTTAGAGAATGGGGATTTGTATCTAGTGGGTACTACTAAAATGTCCTTAGTCAAATGAATCCGATTCCAGGGAGCCAAATAATGGGGATTCTCCTGTTGAATGTGTGTCATGGATAACCAATCGGGACCAATTAGTAATTCAGGATAATAGTGGTTAGGGGAATAATGTGGAATAATTTATGTGTTATTATAATATAATATCTAAAAATAATTATATTATTAATAAGAAAGGGATAACCTGGAGATGTGGATGCTTGCATTTTTCTATTGTAGTATACGAAACCACAACAAAAAGATTGCTTTATAAATGAGAAATTTTGGTTAATGTTAATTTAGAGAATAACTTATGACATATATGGAGAAGGAACAATGTCTTATAACAAAGCATTAATAAGGATAATGGAATCTGGAACTATGTATTAGTAAAATACATAGTTACATATACTAAATACTTAAATACTATTACTAAATACTTACATATAGTACATTGTTACATATACTAAATATATATTACTATAACACATTTTTGCTTTCCAAAATACAAAAATAATCTAGAGTTGTGATTTCAATCGATACAAATAAGTAATTTCGGTCAATGTTATTTTTTTAGATTAAGGAGAGTAATCAACGTTTAACAAAATATTAATACGGATGAGGAAATTTGAAAATGTGGATGCTTACATTTTTGCATTCTAGTATGCAAAAATAACAGAGGTGGCATTTCATTATTTGTGGCAACAAATAAATAATTCTGTTTAATGTTATTTTGCAGAATCACATGGAATAGTCAGTGTTTTATTATAATATATATCATAAATATATATTTATAATATACAAATTATTAATAAGAAAAAGAAATACTGGAGATGTGGATGCTTGTATTTTTCTATTCTAGTGTACGAAAACACAGCAAAAAGATTACTTTGTAAATTTGAAATTCTGCTTAATTTTATTTTCAGGAATAACTTGGAATGAGCAGTGTTTTATAATGAAACATTAATACGGATAAGGGAATATATATATATATAAAGAGTTTCGATTCCAATCGATACAAATATGTAATTCCGGTTAACAATGTTTAACAACAAAATATTAATACGGATGAGAAAAGTTGGAAAAGTGGATGCTTACATTTTTGCATTCTAGTATTAAAAAATAACAAAGAGATGGTATTTAAATCGAGAGAAATAAGTAATTCTGTTTAATGTTAATTTTGGAGAATAAATTGGAATGTTATTATTTTATAACAAAATATTAATATGGGCGATGAAAGTTAGAACTGGGGATGCTTACATTTTTGGATTCTAACTTACAAAAAAGATGACATTTAAATCGAGACAAATAAGTAATTTTGTTTTATGTTATTTTGGAGAATAAGGTGGGATAGTCAGTGTTTTATTATAATATAAAATATATCATAAATATAGTGGGAATTACTTAAAATCTCTGAACTCGGAAGACATCCTGTTTGGGGCCATGTTGGCAATGTCGCAGGATTAATCACGTGATGTTTCGCCGCCATTGTGGCAGATGAGAGTTCGACGTTGAGACTGTAAGGCATACAGCTCAAGCTATGTATCTTTTTATGTGTTAAATGTTTGTTTAGTTCTGTTCTGTCCCCTTAAATATTAATAAATACATTTTAAGTATTAATATTGGTCGTTGCCTTTCCCCACATTCAAACAATATATTTATAATATGGAAAATATTAATAAGAAAAAGTGAATATGGAGATGTGGATGCTTGATTTTTCTATCGTAGTAGACGAAAACGCAACAAAAAGATTGCTTTCTAAATTAGAAATTCTGGTTCTTATTTTGGAGAATAACGTCGAATGGGAAATGCTTTATAACAAAACAGTAATATAGATGAGGAAATCTGGAAGTTAGGGATGCTTACATTTTTGCTTTTCAATATACAAAAAATAATGTAGAGTTGCGATTTCGATCGATACAAAAACGTTTAACAACAAAATATTAATGCGGTTGAGGAAAGTTGGAAACGTAGATGCTTGCATTTTTACATTCTAGTTTACAAAAAAAAAAAAAAAAAAAAATATATATATATTTTATTTAAATCGGGACAAATAAGTAATCCTCTTTAATGTTATTTTGGAGAATAAAGAGGAATAGTAAGTGTTTTATTAAAATATAAAATATACCATAAATATAATTCATTCACCATAGTATTATTGGAACAGATTATCATCTTCGAGAATGGACAATTGCAAAAAATTCCATTGCTCTGCACTTCAGAAAGTAAGTCTGAACTGATTATTGAATTTCATCTTTGATAATACGAAATAAATTAAATTAAATAAATGAGTTTAAAAATATAATATATTTTCATACGAAATATAACATATGTATTTAATATTCATCACAAACGTCAACTGAGTAAAAAAATTGTCCCAATAAATATCTTAAAAACATCATTAAATACATCCAATACCTATTTATAGTTAATCCTTGTTACCTGATTTCTTTTCAAATAATTCCATTTCTAAAGAGAAAAAATAAAATCGTTCACCTTAAGTAAACTCTGAACTTTACAAAAGTTTTCAATGAAAAACATCTCACTTTCTTGCGAGACCGAAAGTTCTCGAGGCAGAAAACGCGAAATATGTCTTTTCCTCTTGTGATTGCCGAGACAGGACGAAAGGTAAACGAAAAGTTCTTTCGGAAAACGGATCTAATCCGATAACACTAATTGACACCAGCATTTGTTGGATGTCATGTGATCAACAGGACTAACGACGGACTTTGTATTTGTCTAGGGCGCGAGGGCTACAGTTACAGTTACTCGTGTTTGCCGGAGAAGGGAAAGAAGGATTCTTTGATGGAAAATCAGTAAATTGTATCTAGAGTTTTTATTTTTTTATTTTTTAGATTTGTCTATTGCAAATGGATTTTTGTATATAATTTAATTTTGAAAGAAAGAGATATTTTTTTACAGAAATATGGACTATATTTGGAAAGGAAGCCCCACTTTTTAAAATGCTATCTCCGTAAATATAAATAGAATTCTAAAAAAAATATTACAAAATTATTACATTTTCACTTTTCTTTTTTGTTCAGCATTTATGAAATGGACAGTATATGAATTCAAGCATTCCAGAGAGTTGGCGTCTAAAATCGGGTAGGGTTGTAAAAATATATTTTAGTAATAGACACAATAAAAATAAAAATCAAGGAAATGAAACCTGCGATAGCAAATTTAAAGTTATCATGTGATAGCATTAATATTTTTAAGCCATGATTTGTCTTAATTAATAAAGTCTTTAACCAGTTTAAACCGATTTGAAACAATACAATCACGAGAATTTTCTCCCTCTCTTTATATGTATACTACACACACACACACACACACACACACACACACACACTAGTCCCGTGATTATGTTGATTATGTCAAACCAGTTTAACTGGTTAATGATTTAAATTAATTAAGACAATTCGAAAGAATTCAGAGAATGAATAATTTGGAAATCTAGTTGTAAATTTGATTGGCGATAAATCACCAAATGTGACAACATTCTGCACGATTTTCTAATAATCCTAAAAGCGAAAAATGGATGCCTCGAAAACGGTAAATCGCCATTTTGTTGCCTGTGCATTTAGAGATTTCAAAACTTCAAACTAAAGCTTAAAAGTTAAAACTACTTTAATACTTAAACTACTTTACTTTAAAGCTTAAAACTACTTTAATTCTTAAAAAGTAGATCTGAATCTAAATAATAGATTTTTTTGTACTAATTGCCTAAATATTAAAAAAAACTATTTAAGGTTTTTTTTCTAAGTAAGTTTTGCTATATTATTTTTTTTTAAATATTTACGATAGCAATTTTTAATATTTTTCATTTGTATCCCTTTTGAGAGTAAATGATCACTTTGCAGACAAACGTGACAAGGTTATTATGAAAGTATATGCTTTTTAAAATTTATTATTATCAATGGAAAATATAATTACAGAAAAATGAGAATATAGCAAGAATATTACACTTTCGCCGCAATCATTCCTTTGGGAATAGTTACGGATGTAGGTAGACTATGAAGGCGGGTTTACAGTCGGCCAGTTCTAAGACGACCAGTAGTCGTCTTAGATATCTCGACCTTTTTAATTTTATTTTATTTCTTTGTGTAAATATCCACCATTTTAATATTAAATGCTGTGGAAAAGAAAAAAATCAGTGTTGGTAATGTATAGCCAAGCATGGAATATTTATCATACAAAATTTTGGCGTACATAAATCAGTTTTTTTTCTGCGCATGCGCTGCTTACAGACTTTCTTATAACATGGTATGGTATCGAAAATTTCCGAGTGGCGAAAATTTCTTAGGTTCAGAATCAAATGACGCTGCAAAAATATTTGGTTAGTAAACATACTTAAAATATAATTCTTATAAAAGTGGATTTAAATCGAAATAACAGATTTTTTAAAATTTTAATTTTCCGAGTTTTATAATATAAAACACCTTATACCTACTATGTCGTTTTCTGCTATTCAATAAGAATATTTTAACACCCTACCTGAAACAAAGAATTTTTTAAAAAAATTTCCCCTTTCAATAGTTTTTAGGGAAAAAAAAACATAAATTCGAAAATAATTTTGTAATTGTCTACCAAACATAAAATTTTATTTTATTTTTAAATATCTAAACATTATGAAATAATTATATGATTTAATCCTCATATTAAGTTTTTTCGTTTAAAGATTTATCACACATATTTCTCATAAAATCATTAATCTTTAATTTTATGCTTCATAATTATTTCATGTAATAACGCAATTAAATGTAATAAATTAGCTATTAAATGTAATAAATTAGTAATTAATGTATTATGAAATTTGTAAAAGTGTTTGTAATTATGAACTTTATTGATTTCATAAATTGTTTAATACTTCGTTCTACAAAATATATTGTATTAATAGTTCATTGAAATTAAAATAAAAATTATTTGATTTCTAATTCACACTCAAACGTTCACGTTAAGTTTTTTTTATGAAAAAAACAAAAAAAACATCTTTTTATCTTTAGAAACAATTGTCGAACCATAAGACTGGAAATATATTTTCCCCATCAATATAAAGCAAGACAGACACAAAGTAAACCAAAGATTTTCCAAACTATGAAACTAATCCAATAATATTAATTGACACCAACATCTACCGGATGTCATATGACTAAGCGAGCTAAGGAAGAATTTTATTTATTTACGGCAAAATGTATGATATTTTATATTTGTTATGTATCTATATAGTTAAAAAATGATTCTTTAGAGATCAAATGAATAGATAGGATTCTTTGGTTTAGTATTTTAGTCATTATCTGTGAATATAAACAAATTATCAGGATCCTTAGAATTTAATACATTATAAAAACCATTAATAGCAATTTATTTGTCTAAATATAAATAAAAAAAGAAAGAAAAATGGAATAATATTTTTAATAAATAATACAAAGTTCCAAACGATTTGTTCTTGTTACGTTCACGAACTGTTGCCAATTAGTGGAACTAAACTCTTTTTTTGGTTTGAAAATATATATCTATAAATTTGAAGCAACACAATAAATAAATGATATTTTTTTCTTGGACATAAACAGTCGTATTAATTATTTTGTGGGATAATGTGAGGTAATCAAGAACAAACGAATAAAAATAAATATAGCTCGTTATAACGCAATAAAAATGCATCAGAAATGTTTACAACATTCAAATATTTTAGAAATATATTTGGAATTTAATATTTGTTTGGAGTTCGATTTTCAGATATAACATTTTTTTTTCTAATGGGTTATTTTGTTAATGGGCATGTGCAATCTGATGGCCACGTGATTGCTTAAAACTGATTGTCTAAATTTCTAACTAATTGAAACAAATTTTTGGCCACGATAAAAACTATTTTAGATCTTGATTGATTTAGAAATGGCCATTAGTTTTCTAAACATTTGTGAATGCGAGTTATGCGTCATGCAAGAACATGATGATTTTCTGCCAAATTGATATCACGAGATTTTAAAAAATGACGTTCTCGCAAGATGACTTCAAATTTGAGATAGCAGATTTCAATTTTTTTAAAAAACATTTTTCTAATATTGTTTTTTAAACTTAATTCGGTTTTTTGATAATAAATTATTTTGATTAGAAAATTCGTGCTGCTCTTATCTTCCTTTGTGACTATTATCATGGCCCAAATTAAATTTATCAACAGAGTGAAATGTAGTTAAAATTTATTTATATTAAGAGTTTATCTTCATAGTTTAATTCTTAAAGCAAGCTCTCAAATTAGCTCTTAATTCTAAGCGCAATGTAATTCAAAGAAAAAAAATAATTCATTGATAAATATATGAAACAGCATCATAAAAATTCATTGTCTCAAGAATCACAAAACTATATCACATAGAAATATCAACAAAATGATTCATTAAATACAGGATTTGTAGACCTATAAAATATTGCGCCAATTCTTTCGCCTATTTGGCGCCATCAGTTCAATTGCTTGTATTTAACTCTCTCTCTGGCAAAACGAGTGCCAATTCCAGTTTTTACTGCTGCTAACATGCTGCTGTTTTATACTACGCTCTAAGATCGGAGCGATAATTTTGTATGGATTGAACCATTTCGATAATTTGTATGGATTGAATTTTTACGTTTCAACATATTTTTATGCCATTGTTATGAATATATATATTATTTTATTGTTTATGAATTTTCTTTTACATTTACACTTATTACCTTTGGCGGACATTTGGTTGGCTAAAATTAATGGTTAATATAAAATGTAATTAAATATTCAAAGTAATTCCGTCTTTATAGATTTCTTAATATATTTCAACTTTAGATAGCCATAAAATTCACATTACTTCAGATGCCATATATATATATATATATATTTTTTATTATATATATATATATATTTTTAGTCCGTTCTTGTCTTTTCTTGTTTCTGTAAACTGAGCAGTTTTTCTGTAAACTAACAACCGACTGTTATTTTTTCCATTACTTTTACTTAATGTGGCTCGATGACAAGATGATTAGACACTAGTCAATAAAAGTTAATATTGTTTCTGTATTCCGTTTTGGTTGTCATTGTGTTAAATTTATTGTTTTTCAGGTAAAGTCTCCCCCTAGTGAACATTTTGGAAATAAAATTTGTTTCCGAAATTCCTTGAATACATCTCGTGTGTAGCCTATCTACCTAATTTCTTTGTAGTCCGTTCATCCGTTTATGTTATAAGATGCTCTTGACAGGGAAAGTTTAATTATAACTACTCTGTACATAAATTTAGAAAAGAAATTTTCTTCTTAAAACTAGATAAATTTTTCAACATAAGCGCATAGGGTATTTTTTAAACTTCCCTTTTAAATTCCTAATTACATTTTACACGAGTTGTTCAAAAACGGAGCATCCTAGTGAAACAAGATTATATTTTAGAAAATATTGTCATTTTTAAAACAGGTTTTATATCTTGAGCGCAACTTACTAACCATTACTTAAAGAATTTGATGAGACATTTCACTTCTGCGAATAAATAATAAAGAAAAACACATTTTAAAATGTTTTTGAAACTAATTTAACATTCACAAAGAACGTCATTCCTTAGAAAAACATAGTTAATGTTATTTTTCTTCTTTCCCCAGAAAAAATCAATAAATAGTTCTGTTTATTTAGATACAAACAAATAAGCTTCTGGAGCAAAGAAAAACGCACTTAAAGCCCAAGAAAAAAATGGCGCATCAACTAATCCGCAGTCTGCCTGATCATTTGGCGAACGAAACGTATGCAATTTAATTTTCGTGGAACATTTACGCAAGTTTTCAATTTACGAAAACCATTCACCGTTCTCCAGTCCAATTTTGATTACCAGTCACCTCCTGGGCTTACAATTTCATTTGGTCTTTTTATTGAGACAGCTGCAGGGAGATAAAAAAAAAACAGGAAATAAAAGCGGGAATCGTTTATTTATGGTGAAAAAAATCTAGCAGGTGATGCGGAATTGTCAAAAGTTAGGACGATAGAAATCATCATATTTCAAAAGAGTCTGCTACTTTCTGTCTTTTATTTGCGCGTGTGTTATGTGTGAGTGTGCTGTTGTAAATTTATTTGATCACGGATGGCTGAGCGGCTATGACAGAGAAAAGTACATCTAAGTGATGCTCCTTTTGAAGTTTATATATAATTTTTCAGCCGCGTTAATCAATTTTCATTCTCGAAATTCTTTTTTTTTCTTTTACCAGCTGCAGATAAAAAAGGTTTTTACAGACTTCTGTAAATTATTTGATTTATCTAAGTGTTCGTTTTATTTGGCGTCGTCTTAAAGGGAACTCACTTTTAAATATCGAAAATGCTGGTATTTAAAATTGGAAACATTTTTCTCAAGCAACTCAAATTCAACAGTTTTGAAAAATAATACCAGCTGCTTCTTTTTTGCGTTTGTCTTGATGATCCTCCGCTTGATCCAAATGTTCATTCTGTGAGCAGTATAAAATATTATTCCTATCTCTATTGAAATGAACCTAATTAGTTTAAATAGTACAACTTTTTAATGTATTTAATGTTTACTTTAAAATTTTTTATTTTTTTATGCAAAAGAAATTGTTTTTTTTTTCTTGTTATCAAATTGGTAAAACAAAATCTAATTTAATTTTGTTATTTTCTTGTTCAAAATTCTCTGCTCACGAACAATATATGATATTCTTACTTTCTACTAAGTTAATTATAATGCATCATTAAAAGAGCAAATATATTTACATTGTTTTATACAAGAATTTTTATGGAAACTTAAGTTTTGAGAAAATTGAAGTTAAAGACAAATTTTAGCTTTAAAATATGTACCCCTGATTGATAGGCCAGACCTTTCTTTTCAAAGAAAATGCAAAGTGTTTTGGGAAGAAGAAAGTCTGAACTACCCAAAATAATTATAATTTTTAAAAAATTCGCCAATGTCGTCGATAACTATTTTTTTAACGTAGTCGGATACCTTAATTCAAAGTAAAAATGTTGTTGAACAGAAAAGACAGTATGAAGAAATAAAATATTTACTGACTCATAATGTGAAATAACTTTTACTTTCTAGTGTTTGTAATATACAAAAAGTATAGAAATCATTAAATAATTAATTCGAATTTGGCATTTTGTCGAATTTCTAGGTTTTAGAACTCCCTGAATTCAGTAAAACATATTTGGAAAATACCCATCCGTGTGTGACAACGGTAACCAAAAATATAAATAAATAAAAAACACGCTTTAAGATGACGGCTGAAATTTGGTATTCTGTCTTTACACCAAATCTGCAGATCGACTGTTCGAAAATAAGTTAATCCTTTTTGAGCAAAACGAAGAGAGCGAGATAGACAGATTCAGTACATAGGTTTATCATTTGTAGTGTAGACACCTATCACGGTTCGAGACAAAACACAAACAACAGATTGTCTGTCTGTCTATTTGTACTTTCAAAAACATGTTAACGTAAGAATTCAAAACTGGAATCAAAAATACATCAAATTTGTAGGGGATTTTGAGACTACAAGGGAATCTTTGTTCAGATAGGTTGAGAAAATATACAGTAATTGATATTCTGATAATTGAGTAATTGATAAATGATACTATTATCGCATTTTCGGAAAAATTGTTATCAACTTGATAGGGTTGCACTAAGTATTGGCTCAGAATAGAACTTCGTACCTTTTGATTAGAAGCCTCGTAAGATAGCCCCTAGACAAAAGAAATAGCTCCTGTCTCGTAGATGTTATATGACTTGTGAACTTACCACCACAATACTCTCCCTCCAGTGAGTCGGATGTGAGGCGAAAAATGTTATCGCACCAAGTGATTTTTGCGGGCTACAAACGATTTTATTGCTCCAAGGTTTATGGCATAAGACGAACATTTAATATGGCGATTTTTTGCTACCGGTAGAGGGAGCCACGAACGTTCATTGTCCAAGGGGTCACCAATACAGTAGGTGGTGTTGGCTTGGAATAGAAGTCGGGACCTTATTATTAGAAGCCTCGTAACATAGCCACTAGACAAAAAATAGTCAATTGATTCAGTCCTGTAGATGTTATGTGGCTTATGAACTTACCACCACAGGATTTAATAGTCAAGAATCCCAAAAAGACTTCATAAAATGTTTAATTCGGGAAAAAATTTAATATTTATTTACTTTAATATGTTCAGGTCACACAAGACGTTCTCTGGCATGGCATGTTTATTAAAGAATGTGAGAGAAAGTTCTGGGGAGATAACTTCCACTAGTCCAAAAAAGGATTTGAATTAATATTGCTTCATTCAGAGGTATTACACATTTCTTTTGTAATAAATTTGAATTTAATTTTCAGTTTATTAAATCTTTTGACAAAAGCTTTGATTCCGTTTACCACATCCTGCGACGAAATTCAGGAAATTAATTTCTTTAAAAAGCAGCACTCCATTTAAAATCTCCCCTAATAACTCACAATCGAACCCCTTTTTCCATTCCTAACCACCACTAATCATAGGCAAAAGGGGGACTTCCCAGAAAATAAGTCAGAAAAGTTCGAAAAAGGGGACGTTAACAACTGCCTTTTGAGGAAGACAAATCTTTTTCGTCGTCCGCAGTTCCGGGTGTTAAATTCCAACCGAAAGAATGCGACGACACTTGGATAAAATTCTTTCCTTTTTTTTTTTTGTTTCGTCTTTCGTCTCCCCAGATCGAGATAGAAAAAGGCACGAAATAAATGAGACGCCAACTTGTCTCCACTTATTGGGAGTTGTCAAGTAAAGGTGCAGGTATTCTCACAAAAGGAGTTTTCCTTGAATGTGTTTTGTTTTGGAATTTTCGTTATATTTTCTTTTGCTTTTGTTCAAGGCCTTTTGGAAAATAAAGAATAATGTCTACTAGTCGTGAAGAACATTCTGATCATAGAATTATATTTATTATATTCAGTTTTCCGACAAACGAGTAAAAATATATGACATTCACTCTGAAAAATACTGTATTATGAGTCAGTAGATCTCGAAATATTTCATTTTTTATATAATGGGTAATATTGTTCTTCGATTTTTAACATACATCAAAATTAATTGAAAAACGAGTAAGAATTTCCCCTAAAAGTAAACAACTTCCTGATCATAAATTAATATTATGAGTTGGTAGACCTACTATTTCACTGCTTTACGATTGGTATATGATGTAGAATACGCTGCTTAAATTTTAAGCAGGTTTTTCTTGGAAAATGAGCGATAATATCTACCAGTTGAGAATAACGCCAGAGTTAATTTAAGAGTTAATAATTATAACATTTCTCTTTATAATTATTACGAGTTAATAGTTATAAACAGTTTATAATTATAGAGTTAAATTTAATGCATTCCATTTTTCAACTTGTGAAAATGTATGACGTTCACTAAGAAAAGTTGTCTCATGAAATGATAGATATTGCATTTTTTCACCGTCTTTTGATTGTTATATTTACGAAAATAATTTTATAAAATTTTTATAAAAAAATAGAAGCGTTTTTTTTTTGAAAATGAGAAAAATATCTTTCGGTCATGAAGAACGAAGGCCCTGATCATGGAATAAATTTTGATGTATTCAGTTTTCTTACGAGTAAAAATGTATAATTAAATACCAAAATAATTTTGGTATTTGCATTCTTAGGTTTAGAACTTTTTCACAAATTTACGATTGCTTTTTTTTTGTGGAATATATTTTTTATGAGACATCAAAATTGTTTGGAAAATGATAAATAATTTTTACCAACTGCGAAGAA
>JAPMOQ010039287.1:618699-659783 GCA_026543055.1 Argiope trifasciata
GTGAAAAATTAGATATAATGTTCCTAAATCATGAAAAATATCTTAATTAGAGAATTAAATTTGTTCTATTCATCAATTCGTCGGATAAAACTGTGAAATATTCATGTGAATAATACTGGAAGGAGAGTTCTGGTTTATGAATTGTTATATGTAGAACATTTTCACAACTTTCCAGTTGTTATCTACTGTAGAATATTTTTCTTAGAGTTTTAGAAAATAACAAAGTTGTTTGAAAATGAAAAATAATGCGTTCCAATTATGTAGAATATAATGACCATAGAGTGTAATTTATTTTCTTCTCTTTATAAAAATGTACAGAATTTAAATGGATAGAGTTGATTTATAAGTTTTCAGATCTCGAATTTTTTCATGACTTTTCGATTACTTAAGGATATGAAATACTTTTTTCTTAAATTTTTTAGCAGAAAATGAAGTTGCTTGGAAAAAGAAAATTAATTTGTAAAAGTGACGTAGAATATTATCCCCATAGAGTTAAAGTTATTAATGGATTCCACTTGTATCATTAAATAATAATCATCCACTTTATAGCAGTTTCTTTTAATTTCTCGGTTTTCAGATATTATGAGAATTAAATAATTTGAAACAAATGAAATTTTTTAATCAGATTAGCAATACAAATACATTAAATATCCAGTAAATTAAAAAAAAAATTAATTTAAACAAAGTACTACGGAGAATCATGTGTATAATTAACTTTTACGACTAAACTAAAAAAAAGTTTAAAAAAATGCATGCAATGCAAATCTAGGAGATAAAAAAATGATGAAAAAAAAAAAAAGACAATTAGAATAGAAATTATGCAATTATTTTCTCTCATCAGTTTCGAATTCGAATTGTTTTTTTTCTTTTGAAATGTAATTAACCTAATTAGTGTATTTTAGAATTCATTAGCACTTCGTTATTCTTGATTTAATTTCATATTGTATTCTTGACAAAAGGAATCAAATTTATTCGCTGTGAAAAAAAAACAGTTATTTGCGTGAATTCACTTCATTTGTTTTCGTAACGAGAATGTAGTAGAATCATTTATATCACGACGAAAAAAAAAAAAAACGTAATTACTTATTTGTATGAAAATTGGTGTTTTATCTAACTTTTATTTGAATAGCTTTTTCAGTATGTTTTTAAATTTCCCATTCGTAAAAAAAAAAAAAAAAAAAAAAAAAAAGAATCTGAATTAATTTTCCTCGTTTCCCAATTTTGTTAAAAAGTTTGATTTTCTTTTATAGAAATACGTTACTATTACAAATAAGTATTTTTAATGTTGCCTAAACAAAATTTCAATTTACTGATTAATTCGAAATAAGAATTGCTTTCACACTCAGCGCCATCTAGATGTATATTCAAGAACTATTTACCTGCAAGACTTTTAAATATTTATAGTGATGCATTATGAGAAATGTTGCCATGGAAACTGCTCGGTGGGTGCTAAATATGAAGTCCAGCGGCGCCATCTATAATGGACAAAGATACTTTATTTCACGTGACAGGATATCTAGGTAGGAAAAGCATCTTAAATGTACATACCTGCAGTATTTGCTTGAATAAAAAAATAAACAATCAAATAACGAATCATTATTGAACAGAAGCAAGAATACAGTAGCTCACAGAGAACGACTAAACGGGCATTTCTATGATTGATACATTTAAGATTGTATAGGCACCTGCGCTAGTATAGTTTTTGCAAAAGACTATATAATTTTTTTTGAAAGATTTGCAGAATTCGGCTTCTAATAAATACATCGCCATATTCCCATAAAAGCGCTCTCTGGTGGACGTTTTGAAACTTTCGTAATTCCATGAGCTCATCTCGTGGGTTGTCTTTAAAACAAATTTCTTTTTAATCCGTTCACCCGTTTACTTTAAAGAATGCTGTTTATAGGGAAAGTTTAATTATAACCACCTTATCGATTAAAAATAATTAAGGTATCCGATTACATTCGAAGGAAAATTTTGGAGAAATTGGATTTTTTCAAAAGTATTTGAAACTATGGTTTTTAGATTGCTAATTATAATACGAAATACTATAAACACAACAAAATTATTTGAAAATATAATATATTTTGAGAATTAGGACAAATTATAGTAAATATTAATAAAATTTAACCAAAACGGTTAACACTCGACACAAAATTGTAATGCAGCAATCCTATTTTTCTTTGTACACAAACTATAAAATATATTGATAAATAAAATGAACCAAAATCTAAGAAAAATCTAGAGATGCAAAAAAGTTATGGTTAAAAATATACGTATATATGCAACTTTTTCATAAATTCACAATTTAATTTTTTCTAAAAACACTTATAAATGAAAAAGTATCCCATCAACAATTAAACTTTGGGCTCATTTCATTGTCAATATTATTTAAGACTCAGGCTGACAAGTTTAAGCAAATAACTCTGTTAGTTTTTAAGATAACATATTAGAGATTTTTTGTGGAAATTAAAGTTTTGAGAAAACTGAAGACAGATTTTAGTTGAAAAAATAATGAGACCCTCAATGGTAGGTCAAACCTTCCTTTTCCTGGAAAATATTAACTGTTTTAGAAAGAGGAGTCTGAACTACAAGAAATAACAATATAACAAAAATTCGACAATGTGGAAGATAAAAAGTATTTTTAATGTGCTCGGATATCTTAGATAATTATATTTCGTAATAATAATTGCATTTCCTAGATAGTACTAGCTTCCCATTTAATTGTAAAGGTAGTTAAAAATGGTTAAAAAAAAGATTGCCACATAATGTCAAATTAAAAACATCCGCTTTTGAAGTTCTTTATATTCGATTCATAACATATTGGATTCAAAGTTTTTATTATTTTCATCCACTTGCTCATTTTTTGAAAATGTTCCTTCCTTATAAAAAAAATTTAAATCAATCCTGATTTTCCTTCAAAACTCTTCAAACTTTTCCTTTTTTAAAAAGAAATCCACCACGTCGAAATTCATGGTCTAAATGGTTAATTTAGTTATAAGAGTATCTTTCATCAGCGCTGAAACTGAAAACAAAAACTGAAGACTCATCACTTTGAAGATACAACTACTAACTGCCAGAATGTGAAGATATTGCATTTTTTTTCTTGCCTTTAGCATATGTCTCCCGGAAAACTCTGTTACGACGACAGGGAAAAATTACCGCTCTCTTTTCCCTCTCCAAGGCAGAAAAGGGAACATTTCTACGCATCTCTGAAGAATTTCATTTAAGATTAAATGAGGGACCGGAGACAAATTACGACTTTTCTTGCTTTTTAATCTCAACTAAAATTCTTTTGAATTGATTTTAACCGGATTATTCAACTATTGGCGTGAAAATAGCGGCTTTAAAATTCAGTGATGGCAACACAAAGTGAATTTGATATCTGCTCTAAAATTTAATTTATTTTGGGATGCTTGTGTACCTCATACAACTAGAAATTAAAACGATTTTTTGATAAAAAATAGATAAGTTCGCATCCAAAAATTTTATTTAAAATATTATATTGTTAAATTCAGTTCTGAAAAATCTGGAAACTGTAATCTACGATACAAGAGTCTATTTAGTTCTTTTTAAATCTATTTAGCTCTTTACTTAATTATAACCAGACAATTTAGAAGAAAATAAAAACTAATCCCACATAACTTAATTTATTATGAAAAAGAAAAAACAAACATGGCATCTTAATTTTTGAAAAAATTAAGAATAAAGATTTTCGTCAAACATTAAAGGGACACATGGTATAAGTTTTATGTGTCGACGTTTTAAGATAGTTAAAATGCAATTTTAGTTGTGGAAAACATAAAATCCCTATTAAATTGAGTTAATGTGTATAAAATTGCTTCTAAGAGAGCATTTAATTGAAATGGCAAAATCATACGTAGTTTGGTTTCAAATAAATTAACTTTGCATAGTAAGAAAAAAAAACACCTGGAATATTTTGAAATTTTTAAAAAGATATATATCTTTTAAATATTTTATAATATATTAAAAAATTATCCATTTATATTCGCATATGTCGCTTTTATGTTCTAATACTTAAGCATAAAAATTTTAATAGTCCTAACTAAATAATTAATAAAAGTTCTAATACTACCCCCTTAATACATTTTAAAACTTTTCTCTTACTTTGTTGCAAAGAAGAATCTTCAAAAAATTCGAATCAGAGATATTGATGAATCTCCACAATTTAGATATTTTTTAGTTCAAAAAATACACTTTTGGAAAATATCAGTCTGTCACCCTGTGATAAAGATAACTCTAAAATGCTTTAGGTTAGATTGTTGAAATTTCGTGAATGACCTTTACACCAAATTTGTTTTAAATTTCAAATAAAATATGTTCACAAGAAGTCAGCCTGTCCGGCTGTTCGAACATAAGTTTGCGTGATAATTGCAATTTATGACAAAAAACTATTTTAATACCTTCATAACCTAACATAATTATCGGTTCATAGAATTAGATTTGATTTTATTAGCGTTTTTGATAATATATATAAAAAAACTAATTACAAGATATTGTAATTAATGCATAAAGCATAATTAAAAAGGAAATAGTGGGTAATAATTTAAATAAATGAATTTTTCTTCGTGACAACCCAAGAAAAGTATGTTTCCAAAATGGCAGTTTTTACTAAAGATATTTTAAAAATAAATACCCATTTGAGTCTTCTCAAATTCTTTACAATGTTTTAGCTTAAGAATCAAAATGTTAAACAGAATTTAATGTATCTCAACTCTACCTGTTGGCATCTAACTTGTGTTATTTAATAAGAAGACACATAACTAAAATTCTGGCATTTGTTTTCGTTTATTCCACAGTTTCACAAGAGAAACAAAAAAAATCACCTGCTTTGCTAAAATCGTTATCGTTTACTTTCCAACGCATGAATAGCTTTTATTTTGTAAACAAGTAACGCGATTAACAATTTTATTTTAGTTGTGCTTTTTAAGCGCAAACACTGAATACACTGGTGTATATTTATAGCCGAAAGGAATGTTAAGAACGGAGCATTTTGGGAAAAGAAAAAAAAAAGATTTTAAGATTCTTTCCATGTTTTCTTTTCTAATATTTTTTAAGCAGGAAATTCCAAAACAAGGGATATAAACATTTTGTTAAGATTTTTTAAAGAATTCTTTATTGGTTCAAAAAATGATGTTTTTGAGAGTATATGATACTTAAAAAGTTACTTAACATAATTTTTTTTTTTTTCATATTCATCAATCACTTTTTAAAAAGTTACAAGTGGTAGTTTGAAATAGTTTTATTGTTTCATTGTAAACAAAATTTTATATAAAATTATTGTCATTTAAAAATTGATAGCTGTCATTTTTATAAATATGTTCAAAACGACTTGATCTATACAGTATAGATTATCTAAAAAAATTTTGAAAACTCTTTAGAACACTTTTTAAAAATAGATTTTTATTTTTTGGCCAAAAATTCAAATAAAAGTGTTTGCTTAGGATATTTGTAATAGCATTTTTAATTAAATAAAAAAGAATTAATAATATAAAGACTCAGTTTTAACCCGCACAAATTTAAATAAATAATTCATGGCATTACATTTTGTCACTTCTATATTTCCAAACATACAGTAACGGTCAAAATAATGTCAGGTTCATGTTTTTTAACATATTTTCTTCTAGTGTTTTTATAAATGGTTTTCAGTATCTGAATCGAATTTAAGGGATTACTCCAAGTTTTGGGGAGAATTGTTAATTTTGTATATAGTAATAAGTTATATATGTTACTTATAGCTATAGTTATAAGTAATAATATTTTGAAAACTGAGACTTCATCACATTTGGAGTGATAACTTTTTTTAAACTATCACCTCTACTTAAAAAATTCTATACAACATTTTGCTTAATTATATTTTAGCTTATAAAATATTTTTGCCTTGGCCGCTGTAGTTAAACAATTCAGCAACAGGAAACCAGTTCCGATAAATTTCAGTATTTTATCGTGGATAAAACAGGATAAATTACTGTATTTCATCTTGGATAAATTTCGAGATAAATCATGGATAAATTTCAGCATTTCTTCATGGATAAAGTTTGAGATAAATCATGGATAAATTTCAGTATTTCTTAATCGATAAATTTCAGTATTTCATCCTTGAAAACATAATGCTTACAGACAACTTGTTGTTTGACATTCTGAATATCGACCGTAATTGATATATACTGCTGTGAAACATTTTTTGCTAATAAATTTCATATATATTCAAATCTCAAAAGTACAATGATCCGAAGCAATGATACAAGCACAACCAGAACTGCTTCTCCCGCTTCATATGACCTTCGTGATGGATGGATCAAACTAATCTTTAAACTTTAACATTGCCGAGGTGATATGGGGCCCAAAATAAAGCGCCATCTTGTAGAAAGAAACGGAAACAATGGAGATAAAAAGTTCTCCCAACTTGAAGAATGGATGGAGATACCATCTCCCACATTCAAAATCTTCTTAACTCTATGTTTTATAGATCCCATGACGTTGTTCATGCCAAGGGGTTTGCCATCAAGTATTAAGTATGTAATCGTTAATATTTACATCGATTCTGGCATTTTAGTATATTTTCATTTTGCTAAATTATAAATATTTGCTGTTATATGTGAATATTAAAATTGCCAATTTCAATTTTTTGCTGTTTGAATTAATATTGGTTTGCGCAAATACCTAAAAATATACATAATGTGAAATAATTTAACTTTTGTGTTGAATCAGAGCCAAAAACGTGAACTTGACACTATTATGATGGGTATTGTATATCATTTATGCAGCGATATAACTTGATTTCCTTTTACATTTTAAGCAAGAAAACCATCTCCACTGACATCAATCAAATTATTTTTAAATATGAAAAATCAGATTCTTAATGCTTTACTTTTTAACCTGCTCTCAATTCTGTTACGTTTTGACCTTTTTTTTGCCTGACTTACTTTATGATTAATGGCATCAATAACTTTTTTTTATCTGTAAAATTAGATTTTATGTGTCTTCTTGAATTATTGACTCTTAAACTTACTTGTAATAGACTTTCGTATTAACCTACTTTTGTTTGTTTTATTTCTTGATATTTTCACATTTGACTTCCTTTTTGACTTCTTTGATTTGCTATTTAACTTTATGCTGCTTCTAAATATAAAAGACGTCAATTATAAATTCTCTTGTAAATGACTTCGCAGCATAAGTTTTGCCATTGGCAGTAGTAAGAATCCCTTAGAACGTGTCATTATTTATCAGCATAAACTTATTTCAGTACACGACATTATTATTATATATCAGCATAAATATATTTCAGTACACGACATTATTATTATTTATCAGCATAAATTTATTTCAGTATTTGACATAATTATTATTTATAAGCATACATCTATTTGGGTACTTATTATTATTACTTAGCGGCGTACATCTTTCTCTGAGTTAATAAGGAGCAAAATGCGAAATTCAATAAACTGCAAATATTACAATAATGGCATGATTTTATTACAACTGACTATTTGAAATATGAACTGCAAAGATTTACCTCGTATTTTAAAATTCAAGCTAACGATGCTTAAATATTTCATGTACGATTCCGGTTTATATATCAGGAAAAAGCATTAAATCGATATAAAATTCCTTCCTTGCTTGAAGAAAGTTAAATTTTATATAAACTACTCAAGTAGTAAAATTTTCAAAATGTTTTCACTCGCTGAAATTCGTTTTCTATTTTCAAATTTTCTTTATATAATATTTAATTCGGACTTGAAGAAATCTTAATAATTCATGAAATATATCTGATATTTAGAGAAAATTCCCGTTTCCTTTTTTTAAAATTCGTGCAAACTAGTTCTTATTTTCTGTAAGTTAATAAGATGTGTTAGGTTGATGATAATTTTCATTTTATAAACTAAACTTTATTTATTTAAAAAATGGCATCTAAAGTGATATTTTTTAATCACGGGATAATATGAAATGAAAAAAATAATTTTGACTTGTAAATGAATAACGGTTAGAATTTTTTAATTATATCTTATGCTGGGTTTACACTCAGCCAGTTATAAGACGGCAAGTACGCAGCGCATGCGTAGAAAGAGAATGATTTATGTTCGCCACAATTTTATAGGGTAGATTCATGTATTCCACACTGGCTAGAAATTGCCGTTTTGGCGTCCCTGAATTTTTTTTAACAGTATATCGTGTTAAAATGATAAATATTTACACAAAGAAATATAATATATTTTTAAAAAAAACAGTAAATATAACTAAAAGAAATGGCAATTAAAAAGAAAAAAGTATAGAAATAAAATAGCAATTAAAATGAAAAAAGAACATAACTTAGTATCAGACAGTCCTAGTGTCGGAATTAATTTACGATGAAAGATCAATTTTTTCACGCCAAAAAATCACCAAATTCTACAAACGCATGCGCAGTATGAAAAAATGAAATACAGTGGCATGTAGTTGTGCCGTTGGGAAAATGATTTGCCATCGACAAAACAACATTTTTTAGCTTTTCTACGCATGCGCTGTATGCTGACCGTCTTATAACCAGCCATAATGTAAACCCAGCAATAATATGAATAAAAATCATAGAAATTATGTATTTATATGATATATTTTTGTTATATAATACACCTTTATAAAAATAACTGTGCCTTATTTAATCGATGCATATATATTATTTAGTTAAGAAGAAAAATAAAACCAACGCTTGAAAGTAAAACAGGGAACTAAATGTTAAATTAATCAAAAATTTAATTTATTGTTTATTCGTGATAATTTAGAATAAATTATTCCACATTATCTTAATTTTTTTAAAAAAAATGTTTTTCACTGATACTACGAGTAGCTTCATTCTAACTTAATAGTTATTAGATTTTTTTAAATCTAATAAATAATTGGTGAAATATGGAAAATTTTGAAAATGAAGTATGACTCTGGAATTTTTATGCGACATCAACCAAAACTCAAAATTTCACTTTTAGTACGATTTAAAATATTTAAAGTCCCAACAATACAAATTCTATTTCCGTACAATTTATCTCACTAATTTTAATATATTTGCAAGGTTATGTTTTCACATAATTTGCAAAAACTAATATGCATTTTTACTGTTGGAAAAGAAAAGTGCATTTAACAATGCAACTTGAACACATTATAAGAATTCTGGAAGAAAGATAAATGTAAAGTGTTCTAAAGCAAACGATTAAAAACTAGGAAAAAACATTTGATTTGTATGTTTTCCAAAATTCTTGCGAAGTTAATCTTTATTTCATATAGGATTATTTTTACATTAATAGTAATACATAAATTTTTAATTAATTACCTGAAAAATTATAACTAAGCTTTTTTCCGTATTTATAAAAAAATTGAAATATTTATGTAATAAATAATAACTGTGGAAGAAATTTAGCCATTTAAAATTTCTTTGGTTAGATAAATATTCTCATTTTATCTCAGACTATAAAATAATTTTTCAAGTAATGGTGTTTCACAATTGAAATTTAAAAGTAATTTAATCTCATACAATGTATTTATATTAATCAGTATCATGATAAATCTTAAAAATTCACGATATGAAAATGAGTTTAAATTTTGTTCTAAAAGATTATATAAATGCACATTTTTCATATAAAACCGACGTAAAATTCTTAATAAATATACGAATTATTTAAAAATATTTTTATTTAATATTTTAAAATTCATGTTTTTGTTTACCATATTAATGCAGTTTTCTCAGATTACATCTGCTAAATTCTTACAAAATTAACTCAGATTTACTCCGATGAATCATCACAAGGAGTCCTAAGTGCAATTTTTAATCTATTCATGGATAATGGATATAAATGGATTCTAAACTTTACTTCAAGAGGGCAATCGAGGACATGGCTATTAAAAGTTGCTCAACACATTAAGTAGGCTGGAAAATGATCAGTGAGTGACAATTACAGTTTTCAAAAAAAAAAAAAAAGTTACGCTATTTTTAAAATATATAAGTCATTTGTTAGTATCAACACTTTAGCTTTATTTTCATACAGTTTTATTTAAAACTTGCTTCATATTTGTATAGATGGAATGCTGCAATTGAATGATAAGTAATGCTCTGGAAATAGAAATATTAGATTTTGTATGATTATACATTCTAAATTAAAATTTAGAATTTTATATTTTAGGAAATTGAATGTTAATCAATCTATTCATTAATTAGATTTTAGTTCCACGCGAATAGCGCCATATGATAGTTATTTAAAAAATAGTGACTTTAGATTGAAAGATTGAAAAGAAAACACATTAATTTAGCATCAAAAATATAAACAGATTTCAAAATTTGAGTCAAATTTTGAAGGAAGTGACCGCTTTTTGATCTTTACTTTTGGAAACATGTAAACAAATTTTTTCAATGTAAGTGCAGTTTTGCTTCAAAACTTTGTTTCAGTCGATTCAGAGAAACGTGTGTAAAACACAAATTCCTTTTTCAGATACTGTTAACCACTTGTTTTGGCTTTAATCGCCAAATAACTCTTCAAGGATGACAGATTCATTGAAAATTATAAATTCGAGACAAAAGTTATTTGTAATTATTGTACGCCAATGCTATGCGAAGCGTTCTCTGGCGTGATAAGTTCCTTAGAGTGTATACGAAAATGTTTTGAGGAGGCCACTCCGCCTGGTTTATATCTAAATTTCAGTTTCTTATTATTATGTGAGTACATGATGTTCTTTCGGTTAGAGGTTTTTGAAGTCTCAAAATGCATTGGCAACAAATTGCTGAAGATTCAAAATATGTAGGCAACAAATTGGAGATTTTTCGCTTTTGAGGCATCCATTTTTCGCTTTTAGGGTTATTAGAATATAACATAGCAGGTTTTAACATTTGGCGATTTATTGCCAAAAAAAGTTACTACTCCATTTGATTATTCATTCACTGAATTCTTAATCAAAGTACTGCTCTCGATTATTCATTCTCTGAATCCTCCAAATTATTCATTCTTTGAATTCTTAATTGAATTTTTTTAATTAATTTAAGTCATTAACCAGTTTAAGCCGGTTTAAACAATCACGAGACTGTCAGATTATGCATACGTCGATATTTAGAAAAATGATGGGTTTTTTCGTCTTAAAATTGATCGAGGTCGAAACTTTGCCATCTCCAGCAGAAGCACGCGCACGCACGCACGCATGCACGCACACACACACACACACGTGCGCGCGCGAGCGTGTGCATATATATAAAGAGAGAGAGAGAGATCTATAGAGAAGTCTCATGATTATTTCAAACACGTTAATAACTCAAATAATGGCTGATAAAGGCTAAAATATAATAAAGTTCTCACCTGATAACTTCAAATTTGAGATAGTAGTTTTCATGTTTTTACTAGTTTGTATTACAAATATAAATATGTCATTTGAAATAGTGGTAGTTTTATTTATTTTATTTTTATACCAATCAGTTAATACTTCTTTTATATTTCATTGCTTTATATGCTCTATAATTAGACTGTTTACATACTTTTTAGATAAAAATGTTTAAGATAACTGTACTTACTAATAATTAACTTATTAACTAATATGCAATTTTAATAATGAACCGTCTAATAATTGAAATAACAAGTTTTCCTTTCTAATAATCCTTCAAATATTTTAAAACATGTTTTCGGAAAATAAATCGGCTTTTCAATTTTGTATAGAGGAAGCGTTCGCTGAAAGTTTAATTTAATTTATATTTAAAATGTTCATAATATCATTAAACTGGAGTTACAAAATGGTTTTGATTTTGTTTATTTGGAAATTTCCATGTTTTCGACAAATTAAAATTCTTTATCTTTTTTAGATCACGCGCTTTTAAAGTTAACCAATCAGATCATTTGCTTCTGATTTTATTTAAATTGTATTTATTCCCTGTTTTGAACCATTAACAGATCGGTTTTTAGGAAGACGTAATTTAAAACCGTAGTCAGCGACGATGTCTTTATGACATATCAGTTTTTTGTTCTTACTAACGTTAATTAAGCAAGAATTGAACTTTTACGAAATATGAGTATTTTTCAGAGGTATTTTAGGAAATTGAGTTTTATTTTAAATGTTTATATCAAACTATTTTAAATACGAGCTATAAAAATAACGCTATTTATAACTTTGAATTATATAAACAAAACAATATTTTAACGAGACAGTAATTTTATTACATTTTTTCCTTTGTTTAGAGTTAAATTAACTAGAATTACGAAATGTTAATATGTTATGTACAAAATATATAGAATTTTATTGTTGTATATTCAATATCTTTAAAGAATTTAATCATTTTGAGTATTAATATGCATAAAGTCTAATAAAGTTTATGAAAGTAAAACCTTATGTTTCTTAACACTCTATTATATAGATTTTTCATTTTTTGTCTATTTACAATTTTTTTTACTAAACTAAAATTTAAAAATTAAAATTAAGAAACAAAAAATTTCATATCTGCACAAATGCTGTATAAATTTATAAAATAGCGTTTTGGCACAAGAATTGGTTTTAACATTGTTATTCAAAACAAGAAATTCTGATTTTAGACTCATCTGAACAGAGTGATGTTTTATCTGTTTCACCAGTTTGCCAATAATAATCTAATTTATTGTTTTCAATAACTCTACAATTGGTAATAAATCATTAATTAACCTTTACTTTCTTCAAATTGCCACAGAGAAAAAAATATAATCTGATTTCAATAATCTTAAAGATTATTCAATAAAAAAAATCGCGAAATAGCGGTCCCAAAACACAAAATTAGAAACAAAATCGATTTAAAATAAATGATGCACGAAAAATGGGTTAAATATCTTCAGATACCACTAAAAATTGGTTGAATCGGTATCAAGATACATTGTTTCTGTGTGAGATATTGCAAAAATTTTACTCATTTTTTGTGTCAAGAATTCGCATATGTCTATTTAAAATGCTTCTGAAACATTTCAATTTATAAGTTTTTCTTTATTTTTACTCTAAATTAAATCATTTGTTATGTGTTAAAATAATAGCATCTTTGAATTTCTCGGTAATAAGTTATATTGACAGTAGGATTTCTCAAGTGAAAGACGGTGTAACCTGAATTGATTGAACCACTGTATTTCTAAATAATTAAACGAACAACTTATATTAAAACTCTTTTTGTTTGAAACGAAAAGTTTTCGTGTTTTTTATTCATAATATAAAATATTATTTTTCTAAGAATTATTATGAAACACGAAATCCTCTTATCGTCTGAACGCTTTTTTTCAAAAATAAGAAAAATACTAAGCCAAATGATTTTAATAAACAATAAAATTTTTTAAACCAGCAGGCTTATATACTAGAGCCGTGCGAGAAAAAATTATTTTTACTTCTAAAGAAAATATTTTTTTTTTGTAAAATATTATAATGTAGATTTTTTGTTTTTTTCTGAAACGGTTTTGTATCTAAATTGGACAATATCAGCTTAAATGAGTTTTAAATCAGCTGAAAAGATCCGCCTTGCAATTTTTTAAAAATGATATAAAATTTAAATAAAAATTGCTTTGGCAACTCGGATAAAAATGAATAAAAAATTTGAAAATTGCAGTATTTTTTTCAAAAGGAATGGCATGCTGAAGATATTTTTATTTCTAAATTTCAAAAAATATAATTTATGTGATAAAGAATTATTTAAAAAAAATTAAGTCTACTTTGAATTTTTTTGATTTAAAGTATTTCTTATTATGTAAACTATTTATATATTTTTTATTTTTTCTATTTTTACTGTCTTTTTTCTAGAAAACATTTTCGGTATATCTTTACCTTAAAAAGAAAATGTACCACATTACTCTCTCTTTTTCAACCTGATGTATTTTTTTTAATACTTTTTTGTATATGAAAGATACAAAGCCAGTTTTGTATATGATATATACAAAGATATTTCGGATATGAAAACCAGTTCCATATATGAAATATATAAAGCTAGTCGTTATTTTCACTTATCTTATTCGCAGACCGATAAAGAGATACGAATTAAAAATATGCAGAGCGGTTATTAGTAACCTTCCCCTATAAACAGCATTATAAAACGCAAAGAGGTGAATGGATTGCTATGACATTTGTTTCATAGACTATACACGAAATACGCTCTTGGAATTCTGAAGAATTAATTTAGTTCCAAAATTTCCACTAAAGGGCGAGTTTTACCAAAATACTCATTAGGATGAATATTTTCGGAAAAAATGGCTTTAACATAATAAATGACCAAAATAGAATACAGAAATTATGTTAACATTTATTGACTAGTTTCTTTCTTATCATTGAACAAAATTAAGTAAATGCAAGGAAAAAAAATAACAGATCGCTGTTTGTGAAAAACAGTTCAGTTTGCAGAAACAAGAACAGACTAGGACGAAATTGCACAAGAGGAGTATTTGTTAAGGGAGAAGTAGTAGAGCGGTTTGCGCGGCTAAAGAGACAGAAAAATGCATCGCCGTGAAAATTGCGGGTTGCGCAAATTTTGTTATTTTTACTTTACCTGTGGAAATCGTGTGATATTTGCGAGAAGTTAATCATAAAAATTTTGTATCTAAATAGGATTTTCGAGATTTTTCATAAACACAGATGCGTTAATAACATTTACGATCCATAATCTTTCATACAAAATTAAAATCATAGTAATTGATCCAATGGTAGGATAGTAGGAATAGTTTCTTTTATTTTAATACTAATATAAAAATATAGAAGAATTTTTTATAGAATAAAATTCTATGGAAAGCATTGAGTCCACTTTAATATCAAAATAACTATTTTAAAATTCTCGATTGGAAAAAAAGCACATGGTACTTCTAACTCTATCCATGCCATAACCCTCAACTAATTATAAAAGTTCAAATTCTGATGGCGCACAAATTAAGACCAAAATCCCGTATGACACACACTGGACTTTACTGACAGGTCTTCATATCCATTTAAAAAGTTCTACACAATTTGTAATCCATCCCCATCAATCCAGAATCCCATCTACCCCCCTCTAGGAGCCGATACGGTGAATAATTTATGAACACTAGAAAGAGTAAAGATGCTACACGAGCCGTGGATTTCCGAAATGAACGATCGTTCCAAGAACGAAAATGGGTGCTGGCAGGGGTGGTGGCGGATAAAAAAAATGGAAGAGGCAGAAGAAAATACACCCCCTCCATCCAGTGAAGAAAGTACAGAAGATACGTCTGAGAATTGCAGACGATAGTAGGCGAGGAAGAGTGATAGGAATTGACTTTACCACTTAAGAAACGGTGTAAGGACTTGTGGGGGGGGATGGATGAGCGGTGCACCCTTCCTTCGGGGCGTGGAAGAGAAATAATAAAAGTTTTATTTTCCAGTTAGTGAGAGAAATATAGAGTTGAAGTAGCTATTTGGACGGCAGCTTTTCTGACGGTAAATGACAATTGATTCCGAGCTCCAAAGTCGTTAGTTTGGATGATACGGGATGGGTGCCTGGGGATTCGGTGGGGAGGACTAATTCCTCGGTTAGGCGGTGGAGGGTGCTCCGAACGGGCATGATTCGCGTTTTAAGAATGTCACTTTCACTTGTGTCGTCGATGGAGTAATGATGAAACCGCGGATATTTGTCGGGAAATGGTTCGCTATAAGCTTAGTCGTCATTTTTGGGTTGCGACATGAGCTTCCTTTCTTAAATAAATATAAAATTGATAAAACCGAGTTATAATTTCATGAATATTTCAAAAAAGGGAATAGAAGGTGAATATTATGAGCATGGTATAATATTCATGATTATATACAAAATATGGGATTTGTATGGAACAAAATATATGATTGTGTACATTCAAAATTTCTGATTATGTGCTTGATACAAAATGCATGATCATTTACATGATTATATACAAAATATGTGATCTGTATAGAACAAAATACATGATTGCGTACATGATTCAAAATTTCTGATTACGTGCCTGAAAATTTACATGATATAATATGCATGAATATATACAAAATAAGTGATCCGTGTAGAACAGAATGCATGTTTGCTTACATGATTCAAAATTTCTGATTACGTGCATGGTCATTTGCATGATGTAATATGCATGATTATATACAAAATATGCGATCGGATAAAAAAAACATTATTATGTATATGATTTAAAATTTGTGACCCTGTGCAAGATCCAAAATGCATGATTATTTTCGTGATACAACTTGAATGAAAATACACAAAATACATGATCTATAAAACAAAATGCATGATTATGTACATGATACCGATTGCATGATCTAAAAAACATGCACATGACAGAAATTGCATGATTGTGTACAAAATGCATGATTATGTACATGATATAAAGTGCATGATAATACACAAAATATGTGATCTGTATAGAGCAAATTTCATGATTATGTACATGATTCAAAATTTATGATTATGTGCATGATCATTTACATGATACAAATTGCATAATAATACACAAAATACATGATCTATAACATAAAATGATACAAATTACATGATTATATATAAAATGCATGGTCTATAAAAAATGCATGATTATGCAGATGACTTAAATTGCATGATTATATACATGATATAAAATGCATGATTATTAACAAAATATGTGATCTGTGATCTGCATGATTACGTACGATTTATAATTTGCGATTATGAGCATGATACAAAATGCATGATCATTTACATGTTACACACTGCATGATTATACACAAAATAAAAAATGCATGATTATAAACATGATACAAATTGCATGATAATATACAAAATGCATGATTATGTACAGGATACAAAATGTATGATCTATAAAAAATGCATTATATAAAGGATAAAAATTGCATGATTATGTACATAATACAAAATGAATGATTTATGAAACAAAATGCTTCATTATGAACATGATAAAAAATGCATGAATGCATATAGATAAAATATATGAGTTTCGTATGCACATCATGTGTTGATATCCATATAGAATCGTTGATATTTAATAATGTTTATATGACACAACATACTTATATTTTTTGTTGTTTTCTGCTTAATTGTGTTATCATTATTATGTAATTTTTTTTGTACTTTCCTTTAAAACAATACTCTTTAGCTGGTAATAAGAAAAAACAGTTTAAGCTCTCTGAAGACTCCAGACATTTTATTTAGCTTGTTTCACTAAAATGAGTACCTTCATACATAGTAATTTTTCTTCAAAACGTTATGTTTATCCAAAATGAATAGATTTTTAAAAGTCTTAAAGGTCTCCAAGCTTAAATACATAAATATAATTTAATGTTTAAGTATGCTTAGTAAAATTTTTATACAGTTTCTGAAAAATTAAATTTTAAAGACATTTTAATTTGATGAAAATAATGTTTTCAAGTATGTCATTATAATTATATTATTTTAACCGCCCTATTAATGCTTCATATATTATAACAATATAATTTTAATGCAGTTTTACCCGCATAAAGCTTATATTTTGGCGATGAAACGCTAAATAAAAATTTCAGAACTGCAAAGAATACAGCATCTTACTGTTAAGTTTGTTAACAAAAGTAAAAAATGTACACTGATGGAAAAAAAATCCCAACACCAAGAAAAAATTATTGTACAGTAATGAAATTTTAGGAATACATTTGCCTAGGTAACATATTTAATTGATTAAAGCTTCAAGATCACAGGTAGAGCCATTTCAAATGTGAAATGTTGGTACATTAGTAACCGGTGTAACCGCCAGAATTTTGAATGCAAGCATGCAAATGTGCATGCATTGTGTCGTACAGGTGTCGGATATCAGTTTGTGGGATGGAGTTCCATGCCTGTTGCACTTGGGCGGTCAATGCGGGGACGGTTAATGCTGGTTGTGGATGGCGCTGGAGTTGTCGTCCAATGATGTCCCATACGTGCTCTATTGGAGAAAGATCTGGTGATCTAGCAGGCCAAGGCAACATGTCGACACTCTGTAGAGCATGCTGGATAACAACAGTGGTAAGAGGGCGAGTGTTATCCTGTTGGAAAACACCCCCTTGAATGCTGTCCATGAATGGTAGCACAACAGGTTGTATCACTAGACTGACGTACAAATTTAAAGTCAGGGTGCGTGGGATAACCACGAGAGTGCTCCTGCTGTCATACGAAATTGCTCCCCAAACCATAACTCCAGGAGTAGGCCCTGTGTGTCTAGGCCTCAGACAGGTCACTAGCAGGCGTTCACCTGGCCTCCTTCTAACCAGCAAACGGCTATCACTGCGACCAAGGCAGAACCGGCTTTCATCAGAAAGCCCAAGAGATCCCCACTCCGTCCTCCAATGAGCTCTAGCTTGACACCACTCACGTCGCAAACGGCAGTGGTTTGGAGTCAGTGGAATGCATTGTACAGGGCGTCTGGCTCGGAGCTGTCCTTGAAGTAACCGATTTGTAACAGTTCATTGTGTCACTGTGGTACCAACTGCAGCTCGAATTTCAGCTGCAGACGCAGTACGATTAGCCACAGCCATACGCCGAATACGACGGTCTTCCCTCCCAGTAGTACCACGTGACCGCCCGGCACCTGGTCTTCTTGAGGCAGTACCTTCCCTTGACCACTGCCGCCAATACTCATGCACAGTGGATACATTTCTGCCAAGTCTTTAAGCAATATCGCGGAAAGAAAACCCACCTTCTTGTAGCCCTACAACACGACCTCGTTCAAACTCAGTGAGCTGTTGATAATGGCTTCTTCGTCTTCTCAGAGGTATCCTTGACTAACATTAACCCACTACGTCAAATCTCAACTGTAAATAACGATCACGAACCTTACAGCGCTTATTTAAAGCAAACCTCATTTGCATGTTCCTAGTGTAGCTACTAGCGCCACACTTACGCGCGTAGCTCGAAATTTGAATCGACGTCATCTTTCAGATGTATAAACACGCCTACCAAATTTCGTTTATCTAGCACAGTTCCTTCCTAGTGTTGGGATTTTTTTTCCATCAGTGTATTTGTGCACATTCATTAGAATTTCATGCGCATATAAACTAAATATTCTTTGAATGTCTTAAAAATTTTGAAACCGAAAATCAACATTTATATTTAATTTAACGTACAAAAGTAATCTTTATGACAAATATTATAAATATTTTCTGAAAAATTAATATTTAAAACATTTTAATCTGTAGAAAATACAGTTTCCAGAACAGTAATTAAAAATAAACTTGCTAATCTTCAAACATTAAAAATTCAGTTTGTTTAAAAATATATGTTTTGATGCGGTTTTATAAGCATAAAACTTGCGTTTTTTTTTTAGATAAAAATCTAAAACAAAGTTTCACTGCCATTCAGGATATAATATTTTTTCGTTTTACTTTGTTTTACAAAAGTGAAGTTGATAAATGACTCTGGAATGTGACAAAAAATGTGTGTGATCCCATGAGTGTCATTTATCAACACTACGCCACTGCATGAGGTGACTGCTCCGCATGTTGTTGCTCGTTCACTTATATTCGATATTTCATTAGTTTGTGGTTAGTTTGTTGTAAATCGTTAAAACAAATTATGAAACAGTAATTAATTGAGGTCATTATATCAAAACTGACAAATTTGGAAAAAAAAAACCACTGACAAAGTTTTTACTTTTTGGTATACGTAGTATGAAGAAAGTAATGTAATTGTCAAAAAATTGGAAGTTAATTTGACGCATATCCTCCTTTTAAAACAAAAATTTAGGAAAATGTTCGTATGTATTTTTGTGATAAAAATAATTCAAGAAACACTTTCAGCTATACAATTGAAATTTAATATATGGTTTTTTTAAACCAAAAGTGCTGAATTCTGTCCTTTTCCTTTGCCGGGCTCAGTGGGAAATAGCCAAAATGAGGTAGAATTCAGCCAAATTTGGTGCTTTGTTTGTTTCGCTTTGGCTTTCGACCCGCTTGGCGACTTGGCTCACGTTTGGTTCATATCGGAGATATTTGAGTCCCGATAACGGAAAAGTGCCCAGATTAAATTTTAACTAAAACTTCAGAGGACAATCGTCCGTCTGTCTGTTTTAATATAAGTCAATTGAAAATCAGGAGAGTTAGCTAAATAAAATTCTCTAAACATATTTAATATCCATTATGTTGACACCCTATCGAATCATGAGCCTAATCCAACAAGGGATTGACTGTCTATCGGTCTATAATTTCAGAAATATCAAACACAGCACAATGCAAATATATCAAATCTGGTACGAACTGTTATGATTGAAAATACAATATGATTTAAGGTTTTCTCCAATCGATAGAAAAAAATCGTTTCTAAAACATAAATTCGATTTTTGTTGTTTTTTCTTATGGCACATTTAATTGGACAAACCCGCTATTACGAAGATAGTGATTTACACCGATAGAGAGCGTCTCTTTATTTTTTTCAGTGTCGTCATTTAGCGCCCAGGATACAATTCAAGTGTCTTAATACTTTTTCAGGGGCAGACTTCATTCACGTATTTTCATTCACTCCTCCACAGAACCTAATTTAGACCAGAATCAGACATCTATCACCTCTGAACCAGCACCCAGAGTTTTATTACTCTCCACATGGATAACTTTATAACCATGACAGATTTATATGTGCTTCAGCCACCACCATACACGAAGGTCTTCGGCTGGTGATATTCAAGCTCGCAAACAAAAGGCAGCGACTCCAACCCCCTCTATTATCCCACCCGCTGGCGTCTTCTTTTCTTCTTATACGAGAAAGTAAAAAATATCGAATGTAATTTCAATTTTCTTTTCCCATTATCTAAATAAGCCTTAAAATGAACAATTTAGACTCAGAATGCATTGATTCTACCCCAAACAGAGGGTGATCAAAGTAATTAAACAAAAAGTACAACGCAATTCCCATGGAACTGGAACAAAAGGGAAGAACCACCACTCCGGACTAGGACTTGAACCCGGGACCAAGGGAAAGATGCGCTACCCTTATGCCAGGACGCTGGCTAAATTCTACATTACTTAAAACAATAATTATTGTTTCATCAAATACAGTGCTGGAATCCTTGATTTACATAAATATATATACGTATATAGAAAAAAGCATTTGTTTTAAATACGATAATATTCTCCAACCATAAAACATTTTATTGTATCATCAGGAAAAATTGCATTTGGATTAAATGATCCTTGCATATCCTCTTAAGGAGTCACTTATCCGATAAACAAATGAAAATCATCCTATAATCGCCAACATCTTTGAAAGAAAAAAATCTTAGATCCTACTTACAGAGCAAATTCTGACTGAAGTCCGTCCAATCTGCATATGGAATCGAAAACAAAAGAAATAAAGCAAGCTAGAAAAATTCAGGGGACTCTTCAATACTTATAACAATAATTGCTCTTTCATCAAATATAGTGCTGGAATCCTTGATTTACATAAATATATATCCTACTTTTGTTTTAAATACGATAATATTCTCCAACCATAAAACACTTTATTATATCATCAGGAAAATTGCATTTGCATTAAATGATCCTTGCATATCCTCTTAAGGAGTCACTTATCCGATAAACAGATGAAAATCATCCTACAATCACCAACTTTCTTGAAAGAAGAAAAAAAAATCTTAGATCCTACTTACAGAGCAAAGTCTCACAGAAGTCCGTCCAATCTGCATATTGAATCGAAAACAAAAGCCATAAAGCAAGCTAGAAAAAAGGGGGAAAATTCAGGGGACTCGTTATTACTTATAACAATAATTATTCTTTCACCAAATACAGTGCTGGAATCCTTGATTTACATAAATATAAATATTTATATAGAAAAAAAATCATTTGTTTTTAATACAATATTCTGAAACCATAGAACACTTTATTGCTTCATCAGGAAAATTGCATTTGCATTAAATGATTCTTGTATATTCTCTTAATTAATCGGTTATCCGATAAACGACCCGAAAATTATCCTACAATTGCCAACTTCTTGGAAAGAAATAAAAAAGATCGCAGATCTTATTTACAAAGCAAAATCTGACTGAAGTCAGTTCAATCTGCATATTGAATCGAAAGCAAAAGCCATAAAGCAAGCTAGAAAAAGAGGGAAAAATTCAGGGGACTCTTCATTACTTATAACAATAATTATTCTTCCATTAAATACAGTGCTGGAATACTTGATTTACATAAATATATGTATTGATATAGAAAAAGCATTTGTTTTAAATACAATAACATTCTCCAACCATAAAATACTTCATTGTATCATCAGGAAAATTGCATTTGCATTAAATGATCTTTGCATATCCTCTTAAGGAGTCACTTATCCGATAAACAGATGAAAATCATCCTACAATCGCCAACTTCTTTGAAAGAAAAAGAATCCCAGATTCTACTTACAAAGCAAAGTTTGACTGAAGTCCGTCCAATCTGCATATTGAATCGAAAACAAAAGCCATAAAATAAGACAAAAAGAAGGGTGAAAATCAGCAAATAGAAGAAAAAAAGAACAATAATAAATCGATATGAGGAGTGATGGTGATTTGCAGCAAATAACAAAAGACCGGACCGTTACGCGAGACATTTAAGTAAAGCTTAAAGAAAACTTTCCATTCAGGAACAAAATTGCGTCGGGGACTTTTCGAATGGCTTCGAATTGTCGAATATTGGATTTCGCAGACGATTCTGGAGAGGTGGGAGGCGGGGAGGTGGACCGGAGGGCAGGTGATTTTCTTAGGCGAGAAATACTATTCAACTAATCCGGGTTAAAAAGTGATGTGCCAATAAAGAACGCCGAAGAGCTTTTTGTTTTCGGTAAAGCCGAGAAGCTGCCTGGAAAGAGGTCGGAATTTGATCACACAAAAGAACTACGATTTGGGGTGAAGGAGTGTGATAAAAGGTGGTTGAACAATGCTCGTTGTTTTTGTAGTGATCACTTGATGACCACTGCGAATTGAGGTGTAATATTGCAGCTCAGCGAGGAATAAAGTGGAGGTGGGGAGAATTGAGAGGGAGCGATCTGTATCAATTTGGGGTGGATGGTTTTCTTTAAAACGTCTGTCGAGAGGACTTGAGTGCTCTTTAGTGACAGATTTTTGATGTTCTACAAGTTGAATGTTCTTGAAACATAACCTAAATGAAAGTTATTGCGTAATATGCACTTAAAAAATAGGAATATTTGTTCCACATTACTTATTAAGCTATCGAACAGATTTCAATTACACTTTGAATAAATTGTGATTAAAAACATAAAATCTAATCGGAATATTTCTTTCACACTACTTACTCCCGAGCAGATTTCAATTACATTTTGCATAAATTGTGATGAAAAACATAAAACCGAATTCACTTGGCCAAAATGCAGAAATGAAACAAATACATGGTTAATGAGGAATGAAATGAAACTCTTATGTTTTTAGCAATAACCAGATAATAAATTATAGTGCTAAAGATATTTTTATAATATTTTATAATTAAAAATATATTCATTTTCAATGATATTTATTTTATTGTAGTGTGAAGTTATTTTTATTAATTTTTGTTCCAAAATTGATTTTTAAGGATAATCTGGATGAATGATATTCATCGTTGAAACGAAATTCAAACCAGTTTCATTATTTTTATTCTTGGAGTATCTATCTTAATTCATGATAGGTATATTTCATATTATAATTCTTATTGTAATTATAATCGCGTCATAACTCATATTATTATAATCAGGATTATTATTATAATCAATTCATAATTCATGATAGTTATAATTCATATCGTAATTAAAATCGCCTCATAATTCAGGTAGTATCATTTATATCATAATTATAATCACTCCATCAGTCAAGATATTTATAATTCTTTTCATGACTATAATAATTCATAATCTCTTATCCTCTTATAAATCATATCATAAGTATAATCTAGTCATAAGTCATGATTTTTATAATTCATAACAGAAGGCCAGAACAGGTCAGAAGTCCTGATCGTTTTAATTCATATCATAATTATAATTGTATCATTATTCATGATCTTTTGTACCCAGCTTGATCTACAGGGTGAGCCAGAGAAACTCACTTATTTGAAAAATCTATAAAAACAAACGTCCTTCAGTTATTATTTTAATTCTTTTTCTTTATTTGAGAGTACAATATCCCATTTTTTTCATACGGTTAAAAAAGTGACATTGGTTAAATGGCGACCCCCATCGCGCATACATTGGTTAAGTTGATTTTTGAAGTTCATGTCCACTCTTTGCAGCATATCAATCGGTATGTTGGCAATGGTGTCGCGAATTTTGTTCTTGAGGTGAGCTATTGTCCGTGGTCGATCAACATAAACCAGAAATTTTAAACAAAGCCTCGTCACTGAAAAAAACAAACAAACACCGACCCCATTTTCAGTCAAGTTATCAAGAAGCATGCCACATGTATCTTGAAGGGCAACCAAATTACGTTCAGTTAATTCTTGCACAACAGCCGATTTACAGGGATGAAATTGAAGGTCTTGGAGGATAATTTGTTGAACAGTGGTGTCAGAAATTCCCAGTCCTGCTGTATGTTTGCTAGGGAACTAGTTATAATTTCATGAATATTTCAAGAAGGTGAATAAAAAGTGGATATTATGAACATGATATAATATGCACGATTATATACAAAATATGAGATCTGTATAGAACAAAATACATGATTGCGCACATGAATCAAAATTTCTGATTTATGTGCATGATACAAAATGTATAATCATTTACATGATACAAATTGCATGATAACACACAAAGTACAAGGTGTGTAAAGCAAAATGCGAGATTATGTGCATGATACAGATTGCATGCTCCATAAAATGCATGATTAAATTTTAAATGCATGATTAAATAAAGGATGTGAAATGCATGATTATACACAAAATATGTGATCTGTATAGAGCAAAAATCATGATTGCGTACATGATTTAAAATTTGTGATTTTGTGCATGATACAAAATGCATGATCATTTACATGATACAAATTGCATAATAATACACAAAATACATGATCTATAAAGCAAAATGCATGGTTATGTACATGATACCGATTGCATGATCTAAAAAAATGTATGGTTATGTGCATGACAGAAACTGCATGACTGTGTACAAAATGCATGATTATGCACATGATATAAAGTGCATGATGATAACAAAATATGTGATCTGTATAGAGCAAAATTCATGATTATGTACATGATTCAAAATTTATGATTATGTGCATGATCATTTACATGATACAAATTGCATAATAATACACAAAATACCTGATCTATAACATAAAATGACATAAATGCATTTCACATATATCTTGACGGACAACCAAATCACGTTTAGTTAATTTTTGCACAACAGCCGATTTATGGGGATGAAATTGAAGGTCTTGACGGATAATTCGTTGAACAGTGGTGTCAGAAATCCTCAGTCCTGCTGCATTTTTGCTAGGGAACTCTGGGGAGAACGCAGAACTGACTGCCTCACTCTTTCGACATTTTCCGGAGTTCTGGTGGTCCACTGATGTCCATTTCTGGTTTTAGCGACACTCCCGAAATTAGTTAACCCACGATGGAATCGAATTAAGGCCAGGAATGGGTCTGGGAGGAGGAATTTCAAAGAGAGCGTGGAAGGCATGTTGCATAGCAACAAGTGAGCTACCATTAGAAAAGAAGCTCTCGACGGCGAAGGCCCACTGTTCTCTAGACAAGAGCATAGTGGCAACAGATTAGAGGGAAAAACAAACTTGGGGACTTCTCCCTTCAGTAGCGCTACTATTACTCCTCTACCCACCCAACTTACCGCTCGGAAGCGTTTTCAAATAAGTAAGTTTCTCTGGGGCACCCTATAAATAAGTTGGAATATTTTTATTTCACTTGATAATAATTAATAATTAAAAAAATTCTAAAATATATTGATTATAATTTTTTTAAATGTTATACTTTCGAGGTAAAAGAAATCTCATATTTGAAATACGCAAAACCAGAATCAGACAATTTCCTAAAAAGCATAGCAAGTATATAAATTTATGCGAGGATTAAAGATGGATATGGATATGATGGATAAAAAGGATTTCAAAACAAAGAACCTTTTCAGATAGGTTTATACGCATTTTAAGCAGGAGAATTTTGCACAAACTGCGCATGTTCGGAAGAAATAGGATTTTAATTGCTAATTATTCGGCTTTCGCTCTGTGAAAAATTGTGCTATTTTAATTATAGCATTAAATAAAATTTAGAATACAAGCTTCAAATTACAAAACTTTTTTCAAATAAATTATAGATCTCTACCATAATAGAGACATTATCGATAATTCATTTCCTGATATCTTTATTTTTGTTGTCAAGTATCTTCAAAATGTTTAGTAACTTCCGCAGATAACATTCTATCTATTAATATGCATTAATATATTTGTTAATTTTTGTTACCCGTGATGCAATTTATACTGCAGGCGAACAATTTACAGAATCGTAAGAATATTTGGCGTAGGTGTTGGCGGAATTGTGCCAATACGTAGGTTGAATTCCGCCAAGGATCGAACCTGCGATGTTTGGATTTGAAGTCCAGTAACTTATCCACTATTTAAAAATGGCCACCAATGTTTAGTGGTAGTTACTGGCTTATTAAGATGTCAACACAATAACCCCCTACCAGTGAGTTCGGTTGAGAGACGAACGATTTTATTGCGCCAAGCGTTATGGCTAATATATGAGCGTTGCTGCTGCGTCAAGTAGGTCTGACGACTTTGCGTTGCTGCTGCGTCAAGTGAGTTTGACGACTTTGTGTTGGTGCGTCAAGTGAGTCTGACGACTTTGCGTTGGTGCGTCAAGTGAGTCTGACGACTTTGCGATGCTGCGTCAAGTGAGTCTGACGACTTTGCTTTGCTGATGGAGAGATGGCGCCAAGAGAGCTGTTGAAAATTCATCACGTCCGAGGTCATCAATTTGGCGTATGTGTTGGCAGAATTGTGCCAATACGTAGGTTGAATTCCGCCAAGGATCGAACCTGAGATGTTCGGATTTGAAGTCCAGTAACTTATCCACTATACAAAAATGGCCACCAATGTTTAGTGGTAGTTACATGCTTATTAAGATGTCACCACAAATATATGAAAAATTAACAGTTGATGTTGTTAGGAATTCGTTATATGTCTTCCCCTAGCAGTAGATTTCTTGAAAAGAGAGATATTTTTTATAAAAATAATAATTTATATCATATCAATAACCATCGATAGCAACGTACTTGATTGCTATTTGACAGTTTGGGGGGAGGGCTAGAATTTTGGAGGTATTTCAACTTGGATTTGAATTCTGACTTTTATTCCTGAACTTACTTTGTACTTTTACGAACATTGTTTAAAGCCAACAAAATTAACTAAATACTGAGTCAGTCGGAGAAAGTCAAATGAGTTGAGCTCAAGTAAGTAGTCCATTGAAGTATCGATTTGAAATGTAGATAATTTCGAACATTCCATATCATTATCATGTCAAACTAGACTCGAATTCTGGTGATTCGAAACTGGGACACAGATTCTGAAGTTTGATCTTGAAGCCTCTCTGTATTCTCACTAACTCTATTTGAAACCGATATGCAGAAGTGAATAGTCACATTGTAGGGAAGCGACAAGTGAATTGAGCTCAAGAGAGTAGTTGAGCGAAGTACTGCTGAAGAATATTGATCACTTAGAGTATTCTATAAAAATATTATATTAAAATAAAGTTGTTTAATATTCAGTTTAAAACAATCTAACTTTGAAAGCCACGGATAATTCAATATTTTTATTTATAACTGAATAAGGCTTATTAATTTTAAACATAAAGAAAGAAAACTTTGAAAAGAAATGTTATATTAGCAATTCTTCTTCCTGTTTAAAATTTTTTAAAAATCTGCAAAACATCGACAAATCTTCCAGCTATTAAACAAAAAGGGATTTCCAACACCATGTAGGCATCTAGTATTGAGAAAAAAAAATAATAAAATTAAAACACCAAACATCAAAAGAATAATAATTAGATTGACAACCGCTTCCGAATAATTTTTATAATTATTTATTTTTCAAAACAAAATACAAAAAGAAATGCTTTTAAAATAAAAGAAACTTACATAAAACGCATATAAATGAATTAAACACGGAATGATCAGTGATAAAAATTCGGCATTTTAGAAAGAAATTATTCGGTAGCAATTTATTTCTGCATCGCTTTTTCTTCTGCCATCGGAGCATGAATGTAAAATACATAAACCAATTACAAATCTTTATCCATTTTTCTTTTCAACTTTAAATGTCATAAAATAATAAAAATACAAAGAAAAAAGATTATAGAACGAAAAATAAATTGATGGCAAAAATAAATTTCTTACATTTGCATCTAAAACGAAAATATTAATAATGTGGGAAATAAAGAAGGCATTTCGATGATTTTATTAAAAATGGGAAGTCATTATCAAGTTTTGAGTCAAGACAAAACAATGATTTTTCTAATTCTTTTAAAATTTTTTCGTGGTTTCGAAGTATCTCAGAATGGAATTGAAATATTTTTTCCCGTTCTTTATTAATCACATTTCAAATCAAAATGATAAATTTTTGAGCAAAATGTTATCTTCTAAAGAAAGATAACGATGTAAATATAAATATATGCGATATATAAAAATCTATAATAAGCTAATTTAAATGTGGCTTGACTTTTGTATTTTTACTAAATCAGAACAATCGAGGATATGAAATAAAAGTTTTATATATATATATATAAATTGGGAATTACGATCATAAATTTATAAATTTCAAGTTATCATTTGAGCAAACTGTCATTTTTAAAATCATTATTTGTTTTAATTAATTTAAGTCATTAAACTTGTTTGAAACAATCATGGGACTTCTCTATCGGTCTCTATCCCTTTCTCTCTATATAAGTATATATATATGATAAAATATTTACCAAAAAGTTTTTAAACATGTGGATTTATATTGCATTTTTTTAAACAATATTTTCGTAAACTCAAATTACTATTTTCGAATTTCTGAGATCGTAAAACAGTTTCATAATGGATCAATCTCATATCAGGTGTCAAATCCTTCAATATTTTCCTCTTAAATGTGAATAAAGTGATATTTCCTCATCAAGGTAGTAGAGAAAATACTTTTATCAAAACTGGTATTAAAAGCAAGTGAAGTTTTTGGAACATATTATAACAATTAATTAATTTAATTTCCTCTGAGAAAAATTACATTCCATGAAAATAATAACTATGATTTTATACTGTTTTATATCAACATTTAAAAAATGCATTCAATTAATATCTGCATTCAAAGAAGCATACGTATTATTAATGCAATACTCATAAAAGCAAGCAAAAAAACTATATGAGATTAAAAGATGTTAATGAACATTGCCATTTATGTTTTATGCATTGCCTACGCGATTTCAAGCTTCAATTATTTGTTGCCTTCAATTACCCAAAACCTCTTTACGAAAACAGGATCATGTTCCCACATGACAAAAACTAGTGTTGCTGTTTGAAAATTTTGTCACTGCAGCCATAACTGTAGTTTTTCACACGATTCTTGAATGTAATCTGAGAATACCATGAACAAAAATTTTATTCCGTTCTTATAAATGTTACGATAGTTATAGTCTCATATATATCAGGATAGCTTTTTAACATTGACCCAATCTTTATTGTCCCTGTCTACAAAAGAAAAATTGTATTATAATCGCCAAGAAAAGAAATCGAACTTGAATTTTTTTGTTAACTCTCCACGTTTCAGAATTTTCAGATTCCTTCTCTAGAAAAAAGAAATAAAAAAGGATTGTGCCAGTAAATTTCTTATTTATGAGCTCGAAAACCCAAAAGTACTTTAAGCAGATCACATTTAAGGGGTTGTAATCTTATCAAATCTACTTATTTCTATAAAAAGTTTAAGAAATTCAGCAAGAATTCTGATTGTCAAGATCACAGTGTTTGAATGAACATGTATTCTGCAAAATGTAAAGAAACAAACACACAAAATGAAGATCACAGATTTGACATCTATATGACAATGTTTTTTATTCTAATAAAATTGGAATTACAATTCATTAGATCTGGTTGATCGGCTGTAAGCACACGTGATAACACAGAAACGTAACTACTTAGATAAATGAAATTTAGTACTCACAGAATTGTAGATCTTTTCTGAATTTTGGTTTCATTTGTCTGAAAAACGGTTCTTTACCTATTCCCTAATATATTTTTTTTTGAAAAAAAAAATGCAAAATATCATCTCATTTTAAAAATTTTATTATTATTTACAAGGAACCGAAATAAAATTTGTAGGTTTTAAGCTCAATTTTAAAATTTGTAATGGTTTGAAAGCATTTGGTTTTAATATGAGTTTACTTTCCCAAGTTATCTATGTTATATCCGAGTTATGAAAAAAAAAGTTAAATATTAATCTTTGTATGAGAGTTTTTGAAACAAGGGACATAATGAGGTTATTCTTGACATTCTGCACACTGGCATCTGGGCTCTTTTCTTGCTGGTTTAAATCTGGACACTCTTTTACAGTTTGCATAGATTACACTGATTCGTTGGATTTGATTTTTTTTAGCAGCAGAAATCATTGTCACAAAAATCTTCGCTTTCGCTATCTTGCATCATCGCCATTATTTTTCATTTTTTCAAAGCATCTGTCCTTTTTGATACATTACTAATCCACAAGCAGACGCATACCATACAAAAGGGAAAACACGTAGCCAGTCATGCCAAAAGAACCGATAAACTCACAAAACCTGACAAACTGCCAATCAAAGCTGAATATTTTCTTTCATTTCCTCCAAAACGAGTAAAACCATGATAAAACTAATCGTACTGACAAATTCTTCTTCGCCTGAGTTTTTGCGGGATAATAATTAACTGCAATTTTTACGATCCGGAGATAACTTGGAATAATCAGGCAAGCGGACCAGAAAACTTCAGGAAAATTTTCATTTCCACTGATTAACTATTAATATAAATTATCATACTTTTCATTACTTGTGTGTAACTAATAGAGGTGAGAAAAACCTTCCGATTCTTGCAGAAAAAAATGTCATGACACTTTAAAGACGGATCAGTTTGTTTTGATTGTAGCAATACCAAATTTGATACTTGAGGAATTAAATATACTCAACTTAAATAATAACCTTATTTCAAAAATTCTTTTAAAATGTTTTCTGGTATTCGAATTTGCTCTTAGAACAATTATCATTTACAGAATTACAGAACACCGACTAAAATATCAGATTTACCCACTTTTGTTTTTATATCAGGTCTGATTTAATTATAAAGTCGATGTTCTTATTACCTTAGAGTAAATAGTTAACAATATAACTGAAAAGTGTTAAATGTTACGTGTGAACATGTGGTGATATCTTAATGTGTCAGTAACAGCTACTAAACATCGGTGATCGCTTTTGTATAGTGGATATGTTACGCGGTTGCAATTCGTAAGTTCGCGAGTTAGATCCTTGGCGAAATTCAATCTCCGTATTGGTGCGGCACCATATTACAACTCGCCGCAAACATAACCACAACGATTCAACCCCTTGGTAGGGAATCATAATTGAGAATAAGATATTTCCAGCCTGGAGGTTGGGTCTTGCCAACTGGGTGACTGTACGTTCCGTCGTCAATGACTCTCACTTCAAGAACTGAACTCGTATTCTTCTCCTTCACGTGAAAAATACTAAAATTCTTGTATTTTACCCATTAAGCATGTTGATTTAAATTTTCCTTACAAACCGATAAAACTCTATTTAAAATATAGAAATTTAATTAAATTTAATGAATGTATTAATACTTGAAAAAATTGTATTAGCATCGAGTGTTATAATCTACAAGTTTAAAAAATTGTATTTGAACTTGCGTGAAGGAGTAAGATGTACTTAATTAGTGATTGAAAATTGAACATGATATATTAATAAATATATATCGGGAGAGCGTGAACTAATAGTAGGAATTGAAAAAATCGCAGAGTAAGAAATTCTCACGAAATTCACTTTACACCTGACAAACAATATTCAAGGTGATATTATGGAAGTTTGATGTCAATCTTATTAAAAAAATGAAGGTCTCGGGAAGTAAAGTGTGTATATTACACTTTTATACCATTTACAATTCTAATTAAAGACAAAATTAAGAGAAGAATTAATTTGATATCGAAAACATTGAGGTATTATAAAAAGTCGATTACAATGGGATAGACCATTGATGATTTTTACTAGGAAAACACCAGGCGCATATTAAATATTTGGATTAGAATATGCAAATCATTCATTTCTCTGTCTATGTGAGCACTAAAATCTTTCTAGAGCTATTAATATGAGTTTCTATGGCTTTTAAAAGCGAATCAAAATATTTGCACTCACCTTTAAAACTACCTTAGCAGATTAAAGCATAAATTAATGAAGATTCCTTTTAATAATCGTGTGTATAAAAACACCACAAAAGAATGTGCAAATAAAAGGAAAAAAAAAGAAAGGAAAAAGAAAACCTTATTAATGAAATTCGAATGCTCAATTGCTTCGTTAACAAGATTAATTTTTTGTTGTATTTGCATTCGCTTAACTTTTTTCTCCTCTATCTCATAACCAGTCGCGATCACAATTACACAGAGACTCTTTGAAGATAATATGCGATTTGGCGATGTTTTGAAAAAAAAAATCCATAATTTAAACCCGTTTTTTTTTTTTTTGTTTTTACCGCCGTGCTTTGATCGTTTGGCTTCTTTTTCACCTGCGGCTGATTGCGCAGCAGAAAAGGTGTAAAAAGAGGGATAATTGCATTTGTACATGCACGATTTTTCCCTTTTTTTTCTTCTTCAGGTTTTCCATGAAGGTAATTTTTACTTCTTCAAAAAGAGAATCTCCTGGAGGCATGGAATATCGAATTAGGTGTGTACCTGGAAATCGGACTGTTTGTTGCCATCGAAATTTATTTTATAATTTGTATTTTTATTTCTCAATAAAGAGTGTTCCACTATTTATACATTTTTCTAATAATACAATAAAAAATTGGCAATTCTATTAAAAAAGACTATTTGATAGTTGATAGTTTATGATTAGTAAAAATGGACCTCTAGATAACGAAACAAATTGTTACCGCAAATTTGAATTTAAAAAGTTTTTTTTCAGTTTAAGTTATTTAATATTTGTTGAGTTGCAAAGTACATAGAATAGGGTTATGTATAGCATAACGTTATGGCAAATTGCCACCATGCTTTGCTGCCACATGTGCAACCTTTTTGTCAAAATTTTCCATGACCTTTTTTCATAAATGTGGCCGAATTTCAGTTGAATTTCCTCCTTAAATGAACGCGTTATTGTGGGCTTGTTCATATAGATCTTTGGCTTCAAGTTACTTTATAGATAGAAATATCATGGCGTTAAATCACACGATCTAAGAGTCTTATTTTCGAAAAATGGTCACCAGACTTTTATCATTTGTGAAATATTGTTCAAGAATAAAAACACTTTGTTTTGTTGTGTAATACTCCATTTTTACTAATCTTAAACTATCAGCTGACAAATGGCTTTTTTTCCTATAAAGTTGCCAACATTTTGCTACAGGAAAGGTTGCAATTTCAAATATTGTGTTAATTTTGGGGCACTCTTTTTATGAGAAATATAAAGTAGAGACAAATATTTCATGATTTTTAGATAGCTATGAGTTTCGATACTGAATCCTGAAAATATATTCCTGCTATTAATATAGATTTCACTCAGTTTATGTACACAGTCACACTTAGAAATGTAAAGAACTAATCATCTATAATTCGATGTATATTTTGATTAATAATAAAAATAATACTACTATTCCTAAGGAAAGAATATTACACAAAAGTACTACTTCTACTCGTAAGGAAAGAATGCTACACAAAAATACTACTACTATTCGTAAATAAATAGTATTACACAGAAATACTACTACTACTTGTAAGGAAAGTATACTATACAAAAATAAGATTAAACTATTTAGAGTAAAGGGATTGCATAATATAATCTAACATATTATGGATTAAAGTGGAAAATTATAGATCAGAAATATTTTAACTAACCTTTTTTGAAAATAAATCAACAATTGGCAGAAAATTGTAAGAAGAAAACGTACTTTGGACATCCAAAGTTTATATTTTACCTAACACTATAATATCTTTTCATGCTGAAATGAAAATTGATGTATACTAAGACGATAGAGCACGAGGGCGAAGATCCAAAATATACATGTCAAACCCAAACTACCATCTTTTTCATATTCTGAGGAAATGATCTTTTTCCTCATTTAAAAAATACCTTTGGCATGGTCAAAAAATCAAGATTACAGATAGACTGGTTAAAGATACTGTCACATTTAGACTGCAACAACCTGTTTTGGGATTGGAATAGCAAATCCAGACTTTGAATTGATGGCATAGTCTTTTTTGACAGACTTTTTTTACATTTAATCTTCTGTAAATCAATTTTGATTTTAAATGGAAAAAATGTACTGAATATACTAACATTTATGCTAGATTTTCCCATTAAAACCTCTAGAATTATTTTAGTTTGAAGTGACAAATCAAATTTTGTAATAATGGTAAAAATAAGTTTATGGTACACTTTCACATTTAAATTTCTTCAGGTCACTTTTAGTTTGGAATTAAAAAAATCTGATTTTGCCCTGATTCAAACCTAGAAATAGTAAAAAAAGTTATTTCTACACTCTCACATTTAAATATCTATAACTCATCTTTGAATTTCGGATATAAAAGATCATACTTTGCACTGATGGTATAGACATTTATTTCACAATTACGCATTTAAGCTTCTATAAATCATTTTTGGTTTTAAATAGAAAAGAGTACTGCTGGTATAAAGATTTATGTTTTACATTTAAATTTAAACAACTCACTTTTGATTTAGAATAGAAAAACCTGTTTTCCCTGGTGCCAACCTAAAAGTGGTAAAGCGGTTAACGGCACACTCTCACATTAAAACATCTATAACTCCCTTTTGAGTTGGGAATATAAAAATCAAGCTTTGCATTGAAGGCGAAGGCATTTATGGTACACTTCCACATTTAAACCTCTTTAATTTATTATTGGAATTGAATAGAAAAGTCCAACTTAGGAATATCAGTATAGATTTTTGTGATACATTCAAACTTCTATAATACATTCTTCGTTAGAAATACAAATAATCAGATTTTGTATAGACTTGTAAAGTCCATTTTTAGATATAACTTCTATGACTGATATTCGGATTGAAATAAAAAAAAATCAGACTTGCCATTGACGGTATAGATATTTTTAGTACATTTTCAGATTTAAGCTCAGTAAATCATTTTTGGTTTGGAATATAAAGCTTTAACTTTGCACTGTTAGTATGTACTGCTTTTATGGTACACTCACCTTTAAGTCTCAACAACTCATTCTTAGTTTGGAATAGAAAAGGACTAGCACAAAACACTTTGCTCAAAATAGGAGTACGAATCTGCAAGTTAATGTATATATCAAATTTTAATTGTATCAACTCAAAATGATATGTTTATAATACTTACTATATAGTAGCGAAATAAGATGAATAGATATTACTATAATATGATAAATAACTATATACTTTAAGATGGATAGATAGATACTTTAATGAATAGATATTTTGATTCATTAAAGAATATTTTAAAAACTGCAACATAGGTAGCAAGTGTTAATTTTTATACAATATTCATTTTTCACATTTTGTAGCCCGTGCCTTATCACAATGCCAAAAATGCAACCGATCAACATACTCTCATCTATTTCGTAAATCAGCAAGTAAAAATTATACTTAAAACATAATAAAAATATTTAATAAATAAGCTAATAATTATTAGAATATTTCCACTAAAATGAATTTTAATCAATAATTGCAAGCAAAATATAAATTCAGATAAAAATCTTTAAACTGGCAGAATCCACGTACGATGTATAAAATATTATTAAAAAGCTTTAAACATGAAATGATTTGTGATAAGCCTTAGTTTTTTAAAAAAATAACTCATCTTTTTCATAAACAAATTATAATCACCCAAATAACTGTTTTCAATCCAAAAAAATTCTGAAAATAAATGCGTAAACCAATTACAGATTTCTCTCCATTTTTATTTCTAATCTGAAAGCTATAAAGTACCAAAAATGGATTATTTGAGAAAAATTGTAAAAGAAAAAAAAATTAGGCAAAAAAAAATCAATTCATTCATTAACAATATTAACAAAAACAATAAAATAAAGGAAAATATAACATAGCATGTCATCATTTTATTAAATTAAAGAAATCATTAACAAGATTTGTGTGATGTCAAAACAAGATATAGTTTGTTTTTTTAAAGTTCGAACATCTTTTAAAGTAATTGAAATAGTTTTTATATCTTTAGATTCTTTTCAATTCCTATTTCAAATCAGTGTAATTAATTAATTTTCAATTATATGGTGTTGAGATTTCTTTACAAAGAAGCCCCACATTTTAAAAATTGGAATAAATTTCAATTATCATTATTTGATCTTTTTAATGCGATGAAATGTACATTCATTAAAAAATTAAATAATAAATTCTTTTCAAAAAGGACATTATTTTGATCGAAGTTTTTTTAGTCTTAAATTTTCGCTAAAGATGTTTTTTTAAAAAACTTTTAAACTTATCGTTTGCTTAATTGTAACTGAATATTTGAAACATTCTTAAAATTTTTAGTTTTCTATTCATAGTTAAATATTACATAAGTAATCTAATAAAATAAAAGTCTTTCATAATTCATTGTAAATTTTCTTTTACTGATATGTTCTTAATGCTCAAAGTTTTTGGGTTCTATGCTAAAAATAGAATATCTTAAATATTTGAATAAATTAAGATATGCGCAATAACACTTCCTAATAAACTATGAAATTCAAAATAAGTCAAGCCACTCACTTCTCAGAAACATTCTAACACTGACAGTTTCATTAATAAGTTCCATATGTCAGATATGTCATTATTATTACTTGCCGACAGATAAATAGAAGAAACTATTTACGCTTACTTATTTAAACATATATTGATTTTCCTCATTTTTTGAACATCTATTATAAGAAATCTCACTTCTAAATTGCTTTTCCAAATCATTCTAATTAAGGAAAAATCTTAAATATTTGAATAAATTAAGATATTTGCAATAATATGTCCTAATAAACTATGAAATTCAAAATGACTCGCACCTCAGAAACATTCTAACACTGACAGTTTCATTAATAAGTTCCATATGTCAGTTATGTCATTATTATAACTTGCTGACAAATAAATAGAAGAAAATATTCACTCTGACTTATTTAAAGACATATTGAGTTTCCACACTGTCTGAACACATTTTATAAGAAATCTTGCTTCTAAATTACAATTCCAATAAATATTTGAATAATCTATGATATATGCTATAACACTTCCTAATAAACTATGAAATTCAAAATAAGTCAAGCCACTCGCTTCTCAGAAACATTCTAACACTGACAGTTTCATTAATATGTTCCATATGTCAGTAATGTCATTGTTATTACCTGCCTGTAGATAAATATAAGAAATAATTCACGCTGGCTTATTTAAAGATATATTGTTTCCTCATTTTTTGAACACAGATTATAAGTAGACTCACTTCCAAATCCTACTAATTAAGGAAAAATCTTAAATATTTGAATAAATTAAGATATGTGCAATAATATTTCCGAATAAACTATGAAATTAAAAATAAATCAAGTGACTCGCTTCTCCGAAACATTCTAACACTGACAGTTTCATTAATAAGTTCCATATGTCAGTTATGTCATGAAAGGCAACAACAGCAACTCCCCAAATACGGCGAAGCATTCGAAACCGATGTGTATCTTTCATCGTGATGTATTTGTTTATTTGCCAGCATTAATGCATCCGCTCGTGAATATTTCGGATTTTACATTCCGTCTGCCTGAGTCGAGATCCTTGAAATCCGCATCAATCGATAGAGATATTTCGATAAATCATATGCGTTTTGTAATCGATACGAATATTTGCTGTGACGAAAGTGAATGAATTAAAGGGGAATTCCAATATATATTCATGATGTTTACTACGATTTGATTCTGGTGTTATCTAAGAATGCTACTTTGGATGTAAAGAGTAATATATATATTTTTATTTTTTTGATCCACGAATGAAAATAGGGTTAAGAATTTATACTGACACATAGAAGATATAAAATATTTAAAGATAAAAAGGTTATTAATATACATTTTTAGGGATGTTATATGATCATAGATTATTTATTAAAAAAATTATAGTTAACTGTACAAAAATATCCTTTTTTTATTTGTTAAATACGAAACATATAATATCATTAAACTCATTATTTTGACAAATCTCAATGTCTCAGTCTGCTGTGTTTGGAAAAAGTATTTTTGGAAAGAGTCAGTCCGTCTGTTTGTCTGTGTGTGACAAAGTTAAAAAGAAATCGCTTTGAGATGGAAGGATGGAATTTGGTATACAGGCTTACACCGCCTTTATAAATTTCTATCAAATTTTGAGTGAAATTTATTCAAAAGTAGTCTTTCTTTTCAACTGACCGAATATAAGTTAACACAGTAATTACGAAAAGGAAGATATCAAGGTGAATAAGATTCTGTACATAATTTAACATCTAAACTATGTTAAATCTAAATTATTTGTAGACACTTGCAGACATTTGGATCATACCCATTTGCGGGCTTATTGTCTGTCGGTCTGTACTTTCAGAAATATGTAAATGCGACAACTCATAGTCGCAATTTAGTTTTGTCAAACTTGGCACTTAATTTTGAAATATTATGGGAAGTTTGGTACTTGATTTTGAAATATCGAGTGGAATTTTTACTTGATTTTGAAATATTAAGTGAAATTGGGTATTTTATTTTGAAATATTAAGGGAAATTTGATACTTGATTTTGAAATAGTGAGAAATTTGGTACTTGATTTTGAAATATCAAGTGAAATTGGGTATTTTATTTTGAAATATTAAGTGAAATTTGATACTTAATTTTGAAATATTGAGAAATTTGGTACTTGATTTTGAAATATCAAGTGAAATTGGGTATTTTATTTTGAAATATTAAGTGAAATTTGATACTTGATTTTGAAATATTGAGAAATTTGGTACTTGATTTTGAAATATTAAGGGAAATTTTACTTTAACAAGTTGCGAAGAACGCGTCTCATATTCATATACAAATTTTGTATACCACATTTCAGGAATAGATCACCAAAACATTTGCAAAGGAAAGCGTGATGCAGTTGCAGTAAAAATATTAAATCTAAAGGTAAATATTTCGTTACTATGGTATGCAAGACGTTCACTGGTATAATAACCCTATTAGAAAGTATGGCAGAAAATTTTATACAGCCCACTCCCTCTCGTTATTTTAGTTAAAGAAATAGTTATTTTAGTAATACATCTTTCGCTGGCGTCTGGACATAGGGGTAACTCGTCTTCTCCGTGATCTGGGAGTACTGCGTTCGAGCATGGTTGTTCTCTCTCTGTTCTATCTGTGAGATGTGTGAATCTGCCCCTTTGTAAAAAGGGTTTTGCAAGTGAATGAGTGAAGTGTGAGTGGCTAAGTCGTACTGTTGGCCCTAGGTGGCGCAATTAAAAATAAGAGACACACACTATCGGCTTAAAACACTGTCTTCGTAACAGCGGGCATTCCCCAATGGCAAATGCCATGAGAAACAACAACATATATCTTTCAAGTAATAGGGTGTTTGTGAACTGGCGTCCCGGGTTCGAGTCCCGGTTCGGGCATGGTTGTTACTCTGTGTTCTGTCTGTGAGGCGTGTGAATGCGCCCCCCTGTAAAAAGGGGTTGTGCAAGCGAATGTGTGTGTCATCTTCGTTTCAGCTACGTCAGACTTCTGCCCTCTGGGTACTTAGGGGTCTTTACCCTCAGAAGCTACTGCACCCCCTTTCCATGGAAACACGGACACGACAAAAAAAATAGGGTGTTTATGAATAACTCTTCCAAGTTTTTAAGCTTGTTAAAACAAAATATAACCTTGTTATTCAAATAAAAATTTGCAAATAATAGTTTAAAATTTAAATTTAGTACATTTATAACAGCTCATTATAATAAAATAATTCCTTTAATCGTTGTTAGATTCTGCATTTACTTTTGGAAAAAAATGATAAAATATTTTTTTTTTTGGAAAAAATGATTAAAATGATTTAGTAAAGATTTATAATAGTTAAATTTATTTTCGATTCTGATAGTCAGGAACATATATTATAGAAGTTATTCTGATGCTATATTAATGGAAAGTTCATCTTAGACTTGATTGCTTTCTATTTGGAAGTTCATTATTTATTTAAGAAGATTTTTTTTGGAAAGCTTTTAATTTAAAAACTAGACTACATCTGAATGTTTACATATTTGGAATTATACATTTCTTTACGAATATAATTTATAGAATTGAATATTATATTTTATTATCGAAATTAAAATGAAAGATAATGTACTAGCTCGTTTGCGATTTTTAGAAGCATATTAAAGACACATAATTATATTTCTATTGTATGTTAAAATCATCATATACAATGCGTACGTAAATAAAATTAATACAATTTTTATTAAAAAAAACTATTATAAAAGTCTGCTTATTTGATCTGAAAATTTCATGTATAATAACAACCCTAGTTGTGGAGGAAATGCAGAAACAACGGTTAGAATAGAATCTGTGAGACAAGTAATGACTTAATACGGCCGCTGAGTGCAGGTTACTTTTTTTTATGAAAAGAAATAGAAGATCAGATGTACTTGATGGATAGAAATGCTATCGGCAAGTTTATGAAGAAGCAAAAACTTTTGCTCTGTACTCCAATTAAGTAGAGGATCTGTTATGGCATAAAATTGCTCTTGCGTTAACGATAGCGTATAATGCATTTGTTTCTGAAAATAAATTGCGTTTATTATGCATTTGTTTCTAAAGTAATATTTTTGTCCATTCTTGTAGCATGTGATAAGTCTTAATGGAGGAAAAACATGATAGAAAAAATATTGCTTCCATTCCAAAAAGTCGTACATAAAAAAGAAACTCTACCTTCAGACTTATAATATACAAGATATTCAAAACAAAAATGAATATATATAT
>JAPMOQ010039287.1:663732-693745 GCA_026543055.1 Argiope trifasciata
AAAAATATAACATGCCAATGAAACATCTGATAATTATGCATCAACCCAATAATTTCCTAGAAATTAAGACGTATTATTTAAGAAGTTTGCCGTTATCGGTATTAATTTTCATGTGAATGAATATCATATAAATTCTCATATTAATATCAGGAAATAATATCGAATCACTTGTAATTTGTTCAAAAGCGAATTGAGTGAACTATTGCAAATTAAAATGACATTTCTGTCATGACAAGTTTATTAGATACAATGCTAGAGAATTTTGGGAAAACGATTGCCACTGGTTGATTTAAATGTAAAAGCTTTATTTATCTTTTTGGAATACTGAATAAAATCAAAGCATCAACCAGCAGGTCCTAACTATGGTTCCGCTTTTATAAATCTCTATTTCTTAAGAAATTTTTTATCCTTAGGTATACCTTTAAGATTCTTGCGCCATCTCTGCATTTTCGTGAGAAATACGAAAACACAACTTTACTATAGATCCTCAATGTAGAAAACTCCTTACGAAGGAGAAACGCATCCTTGGAGCTATGAGGGAGAGTGGTCCCCGATAGCCCCGAGTGGGTCGAAGGTCTGAATTATGACCAAATCTGTGAAACTGCCCATCGTGGGACCCCGGCTTTAGACTTCTGTCTTCGGATTCAGAGGGACCTTTACCCTAAGTAACTATTGTGCCCTTCTTTCTGTTGTACACCATATTATCATCAAAGCTGTTTTTGTTGACATCTTATAACCTAAAACCTCCAAATTTGGCAGCTATTCTTCTTGATAGTTATTTTGAATCCTTATTATTTCCTCAAAATCATTGAAATCTTCCCCATTTGGACTCGGCACATAAAATTTCGCTTTCTTATCTCTTTCAAGAGTATACAATTAAACACAATAGAATTTAAAAACTAACACGTCACGTCTTTTCATTCAGAACTGGACACCTTCATCGGTGCTAATTACTATAATTAGCGAGTTTTTCTAAAGAATCTCTTATTTGGAACAATGAAAGCGAGACAGGATATGAGCAACTAATCCGTGGCACATTTTAATTTTCGATAACAACCCTTCCCACATTTTCCGGGAAAGACGACAACCCCTCCTGCGATTCGACATCTGATAAGACAAACAAGAGGAGATATTCCGCATCGATAAATTGATAAGTATTTGTTGGGAAAAAAGGATGCTGTTGTTTTCCCGACTTTTGAACAGTGTCATTAAAAGGATGAAACAAATTAGCACTAAGTGTTTCCTGGAAGTTGTCTTTAGTTACTGAAAACAATAGCTATATGGAAGTAGATCGATGCAGTCTTGTACATTCAAATATATTCAAGGTTAAAGCTTATATGGGTCGTGAAAGTGATAAGCTGTTAATACTTTTAATTATTTTTTCTTTGATAAACAGGGAATTAAATTGGTACTACTATTAGAAACTTTCAGAAATTAGTAAAATATGAAATTTTGTATGCATATTTTAAAATATAAATCCATAAAATTTCTTTATTATATATATATGTATATATGTTACCGTGAAAGTCCGAAATCTGGAGAATGTCGACATTCGCTGGTGAATGTCAACATTCACGTAGTCGCTTGGTGTATGTCCGAAATATTTGCTAGATATCCTCATTTCTCACTTACACCGGCAAATGTCGACATCCACAATGCACTAATGGTGAATCTTGAATATGCGTTTCATCTCTCCGTATCCGGAGAGGAGAAATGCAGATTTGCATTTTCTTATCTCAATATTTCTCTGTTGACCTTGTGTTCCAGCAAAACACAACGTGCTCTAGGCCGCACCTCTTTGTTGACGTTGCCTTCTGTTATCTCCTTTTCGAGCTCTTTAATCATCTTTTCAAATTCCACCAAAGCTTGTCTGTGATTGTCGACATATACCGGCGATGGTCCGAAAGTGCAAGAAATGTAATCAATTGTACGGTCTTTCACCAACGTTTTTGGTATGTGTTGACATTCACCAGCGAATGTCGACATTCTCCAATTTCGGTCTCTCACAGTAACATATATACTACTTACAACTATATATTGATTACAGAAAAGCACAGTTATTAGGAAGCGAATCAAAGCATTCTCTATATTTAAAATACTCGAAAATATATTGTTAAGTCTTGTATGTATTGTAAAAAAGATCAGTTAGTAATACCTTTGATTATTTTTGTTCATGTATAGAGGAAAATAAAGTTAATGATATGTTCTTGTAAATAAGTTTATTTACTAGGGATCGAATTCTTAAACTATTCTAATACAAAGGTAATAACAGTTTTTATTGTGATTTCTTTACTGAAATCTAGCCTACTTTCCCAATCTACTAGCTGATATTGATTGCAATCATATAATCCCATTGATTGTTTTTAATTTTAACTGAAAGTTTGATGCCGAGGGTAAGGTATCCGACTACGTTCGAAGGAAAGAATTTTAAAAATCCAATTTTTAAAAACTATTTAGGAGTTTTAGATGTATTATAAAGCATATAAATACAAATTTTAATGTATTAATACATATATTAAATACATATTTTAATGTATTAATACATATATTAAATCCATATTTGAGATGTATTATAATATGTTACATATATACTATAAATACAAAAAAAGCATTTGAAAATATAATATAGTTTGAGAAATAGGAAAATTTGTAGTTAATTTTAATGAAATTTAACCAAAAACGTTTCTCGTTTAAAGGAGAAATGGTGTATGGGAAGACGAAGAGGGGATTCAGAGATTGGCCCCTTTGTGGCTGGCGACCTACCACTTAAAATAAAAGATTAGTTCGTTGAATCGACCATGTTATGGACGAGTCAGTGGTTGGTCAGAATAAATCAAATCAACAGTCTTTCGTTCATTGGTACCGAGGTGATTGGCTGCATCTAAAAGGAAGAACCTTGTTTTCCATGCGAACCCAGATGAAAGTCAAAAATAGGTGTTATACAATAATTTTCTTGAAGTTATTTCATAAATGAGAACAGTTTCACAACAAATAATGCAATAATCAAGCCGCCATAACATTGTGGTGATAGTATTGGCGGGAATTGTGCCGATGTGGAGGTTGAATTCCGCCAAGCATCGAGCCTGCGATATTTGGATTTGAAGTCCAGTTACTTATCCATTCGACAAAAGCGAACGTTAGTGTCTAGGGGCTGTTATTGGCTTGTTAAGTTATCACCACAATACTCCCCTACCAGAAAGTCTGTAGAGACGGACGATTTTCTATCGCCAAGCGTAATGGCGAGTGAAGAGAGTGATTTGGTCCAGCCAATTGTTATGGAGAGCGAAAAGAGTTTTCTAGTACTATAAGCGTTAAGGTGAGCGAAATGAGTATTCTGATACTGTAAGCGTTAAGGTGAGCGAAGAGAGTTGCAGCTGCTTCAAGTAAGTCTGTCGACTTTGCATTGGTTGCGTTTAGGGGGTTGTTTTAGGGGGTTCCTCCACAACAGCTGTTTGAACGTTCATCGTCCGAGATCAATGTGGTGTTGGTATTGGCTGGAATTGGGTCAATCTGGAGGCTGAATTCAGCCAAGGATCGAAACCTGCGATATTTGGATTTGAAGTCCAGCAAGTTAGCCATTGGACAAAAGCGGATGCTAGCGTCTAGTGGCTGTTACTTGCTTATTAAGTTATCACCACAACATTATATCATTGATAAATGAAAATATAAATATTAAATTGGTATATTATTTAATTTCATAAATTGTAATATCTACTCAATTATGGGGAATCCATAATTTTAAAAGTTACCATAACAGAAAATGTAGAGGATATAATTTTTTTCATTTTATTAATATTGTATTGGCATCATTTTTCCGTATACATAGTATATAGAAAATATTGTAATTTAAAAAAAAACATGAATTCGAGAATTTGTAGACATTTTAAATTTTAGATCTTCTTGTGTTCGAAAAACAATTATGTGTAATATGATCATATGTCTGTCCATGGCAGATATCATTCAAAAAAGCTTTTAGCAATACGGATGAAGTTTGGTATGCAATCTTTACACCAACTTTGCAGATATTTATCAAACTCACAATAAATTTCGAATGCTTTAATTTATTTTTTCAAGAAGATTGCAAACCAACGAGAGCTAGATACATAAAATTCAGTGCACAGATTTAACATATGTAGCATATATACCTATCATATTTTCTTCCGAATTCAAGAAGATATTGATTGTCGGTCTGTACTTTCAGAAGCATGTAAAGGCGATGGCCCAAAAATGCAGAAGATTCAAACAAATTAAGGTATCTGATTACGTTCGAAGAAACATTTTTGAAAAATCGATTTTCTTAAGAACTATTTAAAACTATGATTTTTAGATGTATTGTCAATTATAATACGGAATATTATAAATACAAAAAAACACATTTCAAAATATAATGTAGTTAGAGAAATAGGAAAAATTGTAGCAAATTTTAACGAAATTTAATCAAGACGGTTAACACTCTACACAAAATTGTAATGCAGTAATCCTATTTTTCTTAGTACCCACGTTATAGAATATAATGATGATTGAAACGAATCAAAATCTACGAAAAGGTTTGAGACCCAAAGAAGTTTTGAGCTAAAATATGCGTATATATGCATTTTTTCCATAAATTCTCAATTTAATTTTTCTAAAAACAGTCAAAGATGTAAAAGTATTTCACCAACAATAAAATTTTTGGTTTATTTCTCTGACCATATTATTTAAAACACACACTCCTATTATTATGTAAATACCACTATTAGTTTTTGAGGCATCTTATTAACGGTGATGAATTTTTATGAAAATTTAAGTTTTGAAAAAATCGAAGATCAAGAAAAATTTTAACTAAAAAATAAGTGACACTATATGATAAGTCAGGCCTCCGTTTTCTTAGAAAAGATAAACGAATTTGGAAAGGGCAAAGTCTGAACTACAATGATAATTTTAACAAGAAATAACAATTTTAGCAAATTAACCAATGTGGTCAAAAACCAATGTTTTTAACGTAATCGGATACCTTAAATCTGGCATAAGATTTTGTGACTACAAGTATAGTTTTATATAAAAATTTTGTTTCAATCAATTGAGAAAAGTGCGTGTAACACAAAAATTTGATTTTCGGATACTATTAACTGCATCACAGAAATTAATCACCAAATAACTCGCCAAGGATAATACGATAGGTGTAATAAAATGCTAAATTCATGCCAAAGATCTGCATTTTATTATTATTGACCATGAATGCGATGCAAGGCGTTTATGTGATAACGTTTTTACTACCGACGTCTAGGTGTAGGGATAGCGCGTCTTGCCCGTGATCTGGGCGTCCTCTGTTCGAGTCCCAGTTTCTCCATAGTTGTTCATTCTCTGATTTATCTATTAGATCTGTGAATGTGCCTTCTTGTAAAAAGGGGTTGTGCCAGCGAATGAGACTAATGCGTGAGTGGCAAAGTCGTACTCTTGGCCCTAGGTAGAGCAACTAAAAAAACAAGATATGCCGCCTATCGGCTTAAATTTGCCATCTTCGTAACAGCAGACGTCCAGTGGCAATTGTCATAAGGAACAATACAACATTTTTATGAGAGAGAATGCGAGAAGGCTTTCAGAATATCTTCCGTGTTAATTTTTCTTTAAAATACTCGGTTAACAACCTTCGAATTTCACAAGAATAAGTGAAAAATATTATTACCTGATTTTGTGTCCTAAATAAGAAAAAAATATATATATATTTTAAACTTTTTTTAATTATCTGGTTGAAAAACAATGTTCCTCCTTTTTAAAATACTGAATTCTGGTATATTTAAATATGAAAGGATTAGGAAAATAACTTCGGAATCAGGAAAAACAAATTCTCTTTTGTTTTCTGACAATACCTTATCTACTTATTAGTAACTTTGGCGTATGGTGTTGGCGTAATTGTGCCAATACGTAGGTTGAACTCCACCAAGGATCGAATCTGCGATGTTCGGGTTTGAAAGCCAGTAACTTATTCACTATACAAAAATGGCCACCAATGTTTAGTGAGAGTTACTGGCTTATTGTAGTCACCACAATACTCCCCTACCAGTGAGTTCGCTAGAGTGACGAACGATTTTATTGCGCCAAGCGTTATGGCTAGTATATGAGCGTTGCTGCTGCGTCAAGTGAGTCTGACGAATTTGCGTTGCTGTTTTAGACATGGTGCCAAGGGAGCTGTTGAAAATTCATCACGTCCGGGTCACCAATTTGGCGTATGGTTTTGGCGGAATTGTGCCAATACGTAGGTTGAACTCCGCCAAGGATCGAACCTGCGATGTTCGGGTTTGAAAGCCAGTAATTTATTCACTATACAAAAATGGCCACCAATGTTTAGTGGGAGTTACTGGCTTATTAAGATGTCACCACAGTAACCTTATCTACTTACAGTAAATTACTTTCCTTTTGTGTCACTTTATTCCGAGATACATCGTTTGAAATAAGAATGACTGCTATTGACGTTAAATTTCAACTAATTTTGATAGTTTATGCCCTAATTACTATCACTACTTCAGGAAAAGAGCGGAAATTCTATAATTATAGTAATTAGCACATTTAGAAATATTTTGTTATTGCACAAAATGGATCATAGATAACACGATAAAATTTCATTGGGGGGAGGGGTAGTTCAAATTTGAGTGGTGATAATAGAGAAAATACTTTGCAAATATCTCAGATATTATGATTAATTTTAAGCGAAGAATTAACTCTTGGTCCTAGGTGGAGCAACTAAAAAAACAAGAACCGCACCCTATCGGCTTAAAATTGCTGTCTTCGTAACAGCGGGCTTGTCCAATGGCAAGTGCCATAAGGAACAATACAACATTCTTATTAGAGAGAATGAGAGAAGGCCTTCGGAATATCTCCCCTGGTGATTTTCCTTTACAATACTCCGGCTAATGATCTTTCAGAAGAATAAGAGAAAATATTGTCCCGAAGATGTATATAAACACACAGTCAGCTTTAAACAAACAAACAAGTTTATTGAAGAAAAGTAGTGGCTTGCAACTTTACAAGATCGAAAAGTTGCCCACGACTAGTGGGTATCAGCTTTTATACACGAACAGAATGTTCGAGGAACAACTAATTTAAATAACAAAGATAGGTCTAGAATGTAAGAGAACATAAGGAAACAATAATTAAGGAAACAAACTAAAAATTCATACTCTGGATATAACAACCATGGCGAGCTTCGAGCCCGCAAATTCTGTGATTGGATCGCGTGCGTTGACCATTTGGCCACTAAAATCACGGCAAACTTTCTTTATACGGCAATATTATTACCTGATTTTGTCTCCTAAATATAAAAACAATTACATCTATAATTTTTTCTAATTATGTAATTGGAAAATATGAATTCGCTTTTCTAAAATACTGAATTCTGGAATAATTAAAAATGAAAGGATTAGAAAAATATTTTCGGAATCAGGAAAAAGCAAATCTCTTTTGTTTTCTGACAATACCTTATCTACTTACAGTAAATTACTTTCCTTTTGCTTCACTTTATTCCGAGATACATCGTTTGAAATAAGAATGACTGCTATTGACGTTAAATTTCAACTAATTTTGATAGTTTATGTTCTGATTACTATCACTATTTCAAGAAAAGAGCGGAAATTCTATAATTATAGTAATTAGTACATTCAGAAATCTTTTGTTATTGCACAAAATGGATCATAGAGAAGACGATAAAATTTAATCGGGGGGGGGGTAGTTAAAATTTGAGTGGTGATAATAGAGAAAATATTTTGCAAATATAACAGATATTATGATTAAGTGAAGAATTAACCATGATGGATTAATTATCCAGCGATTGGGACTTTCCAAATTGTATGAAAAGACATGTATAATTATCAGGCAGACAGTTTTAAAATATGAATTTTTAATAGATTAATTAACAAAATTTGGTCGTGACTTAGTAAAAGTTAATAAGTACAATTATTCTAAGCAATTTTTATTCAACCACTTTCCATATAAATTGTTCTGAAAAAAAATGTAAATAATCACCGCATTATTTATTTATTTTATTGTTAAACACATGGAAATGAAACGGAACAAAATATATAGGTTTTAAGTTGAATTTTTAATTTTTTTCGGGTGTAAAAGCATTTAATTTTAATAGTTTACTATCCCGAGTTATCTTGGGAGAATGAAAATAAGATAAATATCAGTCTCTATATGATAGTTTTTAAAAAGGGGACAACACAAAGTGATACTGGATATTCTGCACACCAATAAGATATCTTCCCTTATTGGTTTACCTCTGGAATATCTCTTACGAAGGCACAGAGTAAACTGACTCGTTGGATTTGATTTTTATTTTTCAGTAGCAGAATCGCTATTGCTTTCGCTATCTTGCATCATTGCCATTATTTTATCTTTTTCAACGCAACTCTCCTTTTTTTATAAATTACTAATCCCCAAGCAGACTCTTACCATACAATAGGGAAAATACGCAACCAGTCATGCCTAAAACACAATGAAACCAACAAAACTTAGCAAACTGCCAATCAAAACTGAAAATTTCTTTTCATTTCCATCAGACCGAGTAAAACCGTGATAAAACAAATTGCACTAACAAATCTTGCTTCGGGCGAGTTCTCTCAGATAATAATTGAATACAATATATACGAACCCCAGATAGCTCGGGATAATTAGTCAGGAAGAAGGAAAAAAAAAAAGGTAATCATAAGACGCGAAAAATAACCTAATGGAATCAAAGAATTCCTTGAATGGTCTAAAAATAAAATTAGTGTAACTGCCAACATTGCAGTTGAAATATTAATATTTGCGGAACAAAACTGTAGTATTAAAATAAAAGTAAAACACAATGAAAACATAGCTTAAAAAAGAGAAGCCTTCTCTATATTCAGTTTATTGTATCGTTGCAGTACGAGTAAACAGAATGTTAAAATTTATAGCTTTTTGACAAATTTCTCAAACAAATCTTGTGATTCCATCGTATTTGTCATTCTGATTGAGTTTTAATTTTATCATATTTAATTCTGCTTTCCTTATTTTATATTAGATATTTTATTTTATGTTATCCTTACACTTATTTTTAGATTGCTTTTAAAGAAGCTGAAGCATTTTTTTCATTGTATTCCAATGACTTGATCACCGCCGATCAAATAAGTTAGTGGAATTACAGACAAAAAAATTCATTTAATGCCATATATATTTACAGACAAACAATTTGTTCTATCCGGGAAAAAATATTGTGGTTAAAAAACAATGTCAATAATTCTTAAGACATAACTATGTCATTTTAATATAAATATATTACTGTACTTATTCCAAAAACATATTATCTCTCTAAAACACAATTTATATCCAATGCTAAGGACTTTGTTTGGTAGGTTATTTTTATTTCATTGGCCATCTTCCCTTTCTAAATTATTAAATACAAAAATACATAACAGTCAGTCACTTAACAGATGCATCGTTAATCTTGTGTCCAAGATTGTTATTTGTATTTCGTTGAATCACCTGCGCTTGTTGCATTATTTTGCTTTCAATAATGCAGCTGAAAATACAATTTACAGCAAAGAACAGCACTAAATCATTTCATTCAATTGACGATCATTTCAATAAACGTTGGCTTAGAAATATATATATATTCCAAGAAACTTTACACACATATTGACTATATTCTCTTTCATTTGTAAAGTAGAAAACAATATCCTAAACAGGCTTTTGCTTAGAATTATTGCCTATACTCATCATTAAAAAACAACAACTTTGTATATATATTCACGCAATCAATTGACCTAAAAAATTCCCTAAATATATACCTTACCTACCCTGCATTTTAACCTACCTCATTAACTTTTCACATCTAACACAGTCATGAATATCATTTCAGTTTTTTGCGTTCGTACACGATAACAACAGAAGCTCGAATCCCCCATGTCAGAGGATGCCAGGCAAACATATGCAACAGCCGACTACTGATTACTTTATAGTCAATATTCACACATTTCCATATTTTTCCGACCTCGCGTGGGGTGTTTTGATGTCGGCATGTAAATTTATTAGCCATTCGACGGGCGACAGTGTTAGCCCAGAAACAAGAAAAAGCCATTAATATCGTTCATCAGTCATCTCATGTTATGCCACTTTGCCACGCAAGAGGGCGTTGCGAACGGCACGCGTGTTTCGACATGCACGCGAATGGAAAAAACTCGTGGCGAATACAAAGCGGCTGAGTTCGGAGAAGGGTTACCATATTGGCCTATTATGAGCCAAATTTGGAAAATATGACTTTTGTTTGTCATTGGGTCAATATGAATAAAGAGTCATTAAATCATTTTATTATTTTTAAAACTCCACCGTTTTTTTCTTTAATTCATTTCGTATCATTGTAGGAACTAAGACATTGTTCAATATACTTTAAGACATTGTAAAAGGTTTGTGGCAGTAGTTTGTTCAGTTATATTAACGTTCCATTTGGCGAATTAACGCAAGGCTTAGTACAAAATTAAGCTATTGTATGTAATAAATTGTCATTAAATTAATTTTTTAAACTACAGTGCCTTTTTTCTATCATTCATTTCATATCTTTGTAAGACTAAGCTATTGCACGATATATTTTACGACATTGTAAATAGCTTGAGACAATAAGAATGGTTCGAACTAAGGCAAGGCTTACTATAAAATTAAGCTATTGTAAGTAATAAATTGATATTAAATTAATTTTTTAAATCACGCAGTCTTTTTCTTTTATTCATTTCATATCTTTGTAATACAAAGACATTGTTCAATTTATTTTGTATAAAATTTGTGCAGCAAGGTTGGCTTGAACAAAAACAACGTATGAATTTGCTTTAGTTGGTACAGCTTGGTACAAAATTAACTTACGGAACTAACAATGTTATGTTGCTAACAATGTTAGAATGTTTAACTACAATTTGCTATATATTACGCCATAAATATTTGTCTAATAAAGGCTCAAAGGAATTCATAAAACGGACAAATAATAAAATTGCCCTTTTTAAAGCTACTATTTAATGACAAAAAACATGATTAATAAATCAAATAATAGATACAGGCGCCTTGTAAAAGTATACATACAATTTATAAATCAAGTTTGTAATTTTGAGTTTTGGTATGTAATGTTTGTTTCATTAGCTTACAAGCTTTTGTAGAAAATTCATTGGAGACATTTTTATCTTTTAGTTTTTTTTTTGATTAATTCAAATCTGATAAAAAATAATCATAAAACTTTCTTGCCTAATGTTATATTTCAAACTTTATTGCTATTGTTTTTTTCAAATATAAAATATTTTTCTGAATATACAACGGTTAATGATAAACCAATAGAATGAGGAAAAAAGAAATACAATTTATTAAAAAAATAAACTCCTTTTTTAAATATTTTATTATACTATTAGAAGATGTAAACGGGCAAAAAGATTATTTTTAAACAAAATGTGGTTGCCACAAATTTATAAGCAAAAAAATTTTATAAAAAAATTCATACCACTTTCAAATTTCTATAAAAAATTACTTGTAATAAAATTTAGATTAAATTATGCAATTCCTTTATAATGTTTTATTTTCTAGTAAGAAGGAGCTTTTTATCTCTTATTTTTAAGAATATTCAAATCAAAACTAATAATTAATCGTTTAAAAATAGTAATCCATTAACAGGAACATCCAATATAAAAATATAATATGAGCAATAACCTCCAATTAAAGTAATAAAATTGTAATAAAATTTAAAAAATACTATAAATCAACATATAAACTTTGCTGACCTAAGCTCAATAAATTTTACAATTTCAAAATCCTAATTTTTATTGATTATATTAAAGAGTGCCATTCTGAAAAGAAAATATTTGTGATGGATTTTTATATATATATATATATATATATAGCTGAAATTCAAATTTTTTAATATGATTTCAGTACTTTTTTCATATCTTTCGAAAAGTCAATAATAAAATTTGCTCATAAAGTATGAATTTAATATCGAATAAATGTAGTTATTTATCTAATTGCAATTTATATATTTACATGCATGTTAAAATACCCTTGGTCCTATAAAATCAATTGTTTCATTTTCTATCAACAGAATTTCTATTTTTTAATTTCTTTTTTAAAAAGTATCCAGATTATTGGAGTTAGGATACTTTAATAGCTAGCTATCTCTTTGTTTACTTTCTAGCTAAAAAAATTACATTTGTATACAATCTTTTATTTCGATACAATAATTTCTATCTTATACAATATTCTTCTTATATAATCATTTCTATACAATCTTTTATCTATTTACGAAACTCATTTGCTAAGCCATTTTATCCGTTTTTATAAAATTTTGTTTACTTTTTTCAGTGTTACGTTTCAGTTAAATGTAATCATCTTCTACTATTTTAGTACTATATTTATATAAAAATATCTCTTTTAGCCAAAATGCAGTTACTGTATCTTATTAAAGTCAAATGAGTTGCTGTCAGAGTTCGTTTAATCAACAAGACTGTCTTTTTCAATTCCTACTATTAGTTCGCACTTTCCCTATGTATATTTATTAGTATATCTTGTTCAAATTTTCAATCATTAATAAAAAGCTTTTTATTCATCTACGTAAGTTCAAATGCATTTTTTTAAAACTTGCAGAGGATGACAGTTAATAAAGTTAATAAAGTTTTTACCAAATATCAATTCATTCATTAAAAATTAAATTTATTTTAAATACCTTAAATGGAGTTTTAGCAGTTTATAATGAAAATTGCGATTAGCAGGTAGTAGCTCAATCGGTAAAATGCAAGGCATTCAGGTTTTTTCACTTGAAGGTGAATAATGCGAGTTAAATTCAGTAATATTTTGATACTTAATAATTTCTTTGCTAATTATTTAATAAAAACTAATTAAAATAAAAAAATTTCTCTGTTGGCCCAAGTAGGAAGTGAATTAAAAAATATGTTGCTTGTTCGAATTTCTTTTTTGTAAAAGTGACGCGGATAATAGAGGTTTTGATAAAGAAATTCAACTCTGTTTTCTCTTTCTTTAAATTGTGTGCTTTAAAATAGTCCATTTTGATTAAAATGTTCTCGACTGAATAGATCAATCGTTTTACAGACTTAACGTGAATAGTTCTACTCGAATAATAAGGAATTCGTGGCATTCCTTATTATGAAGGAACATTGCAATTCAACTCTATTTTCCCTTTGTTTACTTTGAATGAATTAAAAAATATATCTGTCTGTTCATTAAAAATGTGAATTGAAAATTTTTTGACCTATAATATACTATAGGTCAAAATATTTGACTTGGTCAAGACTACTATACTATAGGTCAAAATATTTGACTTCGTCAAGACTACTATACTATAGGTCAAAACTGCTGACCTATATATACGATACTGTTTTGAGTTACTGCTTGTTGATCTCAATTTTCATAGAAACTCTTAAACTCTATTTAAAGTATTAAAAATTAATTAATAAATTGATATTTGGAAAAAAATTTATTAACTTCAACTGTTTGCACTCATGCTACTTCTAACCAAAGGTTTGGCATTCTTTTTCCATTGTCCTCTGGCAACCCTGCTCGCAGTAGATATGTTGCTGTGATAAATACCCAGCGTTACTTTTTTCATTATTTTTTTCGCTGCTTTTTGCTTTATGTTGTAGCGCACGTACGGCTAATTATAATCTAGGAGTGGTCACCCCCTGATGGCTGTTAATTTTCGTTCGAAAATTATTTGAGTAATTTAGTGCACCATTTTGCTTTTCGCACCTACCGTTTCTTTGGTACAGTTTTTGATAAAATGGACTAGATTAATTTCTGCAATTATTTTTCGATAAAGGTTACACAAAACAATAAGTAAATGCTCAAGCTGAATTTTTTACTAAAATAAAATAAGTTTCGGGATTAGTTTTTGATGTGACAACTATGATAATATTCATTATTTGGTATTTCTTTAATCCTTTTTATCTTATACATTACACTTCCGAGTATCCAGTTCGCGACCTGTGGACATAAATAAATGTTGATTCCTTTAAATAATAAATTCCTCCTTCAATAAATTCCTTTTGTCATAGATAAATTAGAAACGCAAGGCGTTGCATTGTTAATATTACCAAATCATTAGAAGCGAGTTTCTGCTACGATCCTTCTACTTGACGTATGCAAAATAAAATTGTGACTTTAAAAGAGCAGCGTTTTGATCATTGTTTAGTAAGCGTATAACAAATCTCAATTGTTGCCGCTGTTCCTAATTATAACTACATATTGCTTACTGTATCCGTATATTTTTGGGGTATTTTAAAAACCTTTTTAAATATACCACAGTGGAAACTGTATAATGTATGTTCAAATATAAACAGTTGATATCCTTTAACTTTTTTTAAAAACTTTGATTTTTTGCGCCAAATTCATCGCCAAATCGTTAATGAGTTTGTCTCCAAGGTTGGGGGACTTATATGCGGCATGCGTACAAGAAAAGATTGAACGATCTGTCAAGCTGTTCGCCCTCCTATTACGTAGGTATGCTCTATTACAAATTTGTAGCACTATATTGATTCCAATTATGCAAAATGTAACCTGTCTCAACATTTGAAGTATTATTGCAATTGGACCATAAGCCTATCTTTAAAAACAGCAAGCTGTTTAAGATTGTTTCCAATGATAAAAGCATTCTAATCACCTGCATGCAAAACTATTTTTATTTCTTGCCGTTGTAATTCAAAACATTGAATATAAAGGAAAACCATTTAAACTGCAAAAAAAATTTTTTTTTTTCTTCTTCCAGACAAGCCATTTTCGATTGTTAGATTTAACAGGAAAAATTTCAAAATGTTTGATTTTGATAAAACATTATGACAATCTCGACTTTTATGGTTCCCACAACCAAGTATTTTCAAATGTCGTCTTTAAAAAACCCCTTCAATTAATGCTAAATATTTAATGTCTCCTATTACAGAATCCTTTTATTAATTCTATTCGCCTATCTACTTAAATATGCGATTGTATCAACGTTTTGATGTAAATGAGGAAAAGGTAAAAACGCAAATCATCCATTAATCTTCCAGCTGAATTGAAACACGCGCATGAGAATCGTATGTCTTCAGAAAGCAAAATAATTCAGAATATAAATTATAACATCACTGTATAATTTGTTATATATTTTATTCGATATTCGTTAAGATCTTGTTTTCTCTATACTTATAATAAAGCTCAATGTGTGTGTGTGTGTTGGCGCTCTACAGGCCAGACCGTTGGACCTACAGCAACCAAACTTGGTACATGTATACCTTGGAGGTCGGGAATGTGCACCTCGGAGCCCTTTTTTGAATTTTTAATTAGAATTTGAATTAATTAAAATTTAAGCGAAATTTCGACATTTTTCCGTTATAACTTCCGAAATTATTATCGGACAAACATGATTTTAACATCAATTTAAAGATTAAAAAATTAGCTTTCTAATGGTATCAGTGTTTTAATGTATAACTCAAGCTTCTATTTTTAACGAATTTTTAAAGGAATATTTAACCATGTTTTTTTAGCACGTGACTGTAAAATAAAATAAAACAATGCCGGAAGTTTAAATAAAAAAAACAACAACTATCATCGCAAATCAAATCTAAAGAAATACAACTTTCTGCACGTGACTGGATAAAATAACATAAATATAAAATATGATATCTTCTAAAAAATAAATGCAAGGCAAAGGATTCTAAGATTGTTTGCAATATTTATAACATTAATTCCATAAACTATCTTTATTTACAGTAAACCTGATTGAATTTAGACAGGATATGCATTGAAATCTCGACTTAATGGCACATTTCTATAATCGTTTGCAATATCTGTATCATTAATTCAATAATTTTTTGCCCTTTTCGCTTTCTTTAAAAAACATATTTAACATTTTGGCAATATCACCGAAAAAAACGTTTTTAATATTTTGGAAGCATAATCGATAAATTATTAGAGCATTAAACTCAAAAAGTTTTTCTGAATAAAGTTACTGTCTCTTTAACTACTAATAACTGAATCTTTTAACTTTAACTATTTCTTAAATTTTGGCTAATGAATATATGATTTAATTGAAAATTTTAGAACGCATTACTCATGGCGAACCAGCTGGTCGCCAAAGGCGGCTAGTAATCAATAATTTGTGCATATAGTCAGAAAACAAAACTGAGTAATAGAACTTTAATATATAGTTTTATGCATCAAATAAGACGGTAATAAAGTCCATTATTGTTAACTAATGGAATTGGTTTCCTCAACACTCTCTCACATATTCTGCAATTATCTTGATGATTTACTTGATAACGGCATACAATAGTTAGGAAATATAAACTTGTGGTTCGAATTTGGTATTTTTACCCTATCTATTGTGTTTCTGGCGAGTTAATTGATGATTAATCCCTGGCATACGGTTAATAGTATCCAATAACCGAATTTGTGATTTAGATAAGTTTTTCTCAACCGATTGAAACAAGAATTGGACTCAAAACTTCATTTGAAGTCACAAAATCCCATACCAAATTTGATATATTTAAGTCTTTGACATTTTTGAATTACCGCGTTTACATACTTCTGGAAGAACAGACTGGCAAATAGTCGACCTTTAGTTGTATATGTTTCAGAGTTAAGCATGTATCTACGCTATACATTTTAAAATTGTGTACAGAAATTTATTTCATCTAGTTCCACACTTATTGTTACAATCGTTTAAGCTATCCGACTACGTTATCGATTACATTGCCGAATTGTTTAAAAAAATTATTATTGCTCGTACCTCAGACATTTCTCTTTCCACAATTTGTTTTTCTTTTATCTCTTGATACATTAGAATTTTTTGTAGAGTGTTAACCACTTTAGTTAAATTTCATTGAAATTCACTACAAATTTTCATATTTCTTAAACTATATTACATTTTCAGTTAATTTTCTTATATTTATAGTAATTTTTTTACAGCTGATAATACATCTACAAACCATACTTTTCAAAATTTTTCCTTTGAACGTTGTTGGATACCTTAACTTAAATTTGGACAACCGGACAGACAGACCTTTTCTGAAGATTTCATTCAAAATTTAATAGGAATCTGCACATTTTGTATAATGGACGTATACTTAGTTACGGCCATTTATACTAAGTTTCACAAACAATTATATATAGATATATATTCCATTTTCTGCTGGATGGATAATGGATCAATCTTAGAACAGGAGTCAAATCCTTTCCTTCGATGTTTCCAGGTTAAAAACGAAGGAAGTAATATTTCCCCACTTGTTGAAATTTGAAATATCTTTATTAAAACTATTATTAAACGCGATTCAAGTATTTTGAACACATTATAAAATTTAAATAATTTATTTTCCTCCGAAACAGATTACATTCCATGAAAATAACAGGTATGTAATCTGTTACAGGTATGATGTCATAGTTCAGTCAATCTTCTAAAAACGTATCTGCTGTCAAAGTAGCACACGCAATAATAAAGCAATACTGGGTCAACCTTTTTAAACCGCATCTGCTTTGAATGAGGTATACATAATAATAATGCAATGCTGGTAAAAGCAGGTAAACAAATATATGAGATTAAAATATGTTGATGAATATTTTCATTTATGCTTCATTCATTACCTACGCAATTTCGAGCTTCAATTATTTGTTACCTTAAATTATTCAAAACCTACTAATGAAAAGAGAAGGATCATGTTCTCGCATGATAATAAACACCTGTTAAAACTGAGCATCAGCAGACGTTCCCCTAGAAGCAGGTGAAAATTGGAGTAACGGAATTGCATGATTATTACGTTCACAAAGAACAACGCTATGCTGACTTCCTTTAAGTTTGAAGAGTGATAAATGATTACTATTGAAAGAAATGAAATATTGATAATGAATGTAAAATGATTTGTAAAAAGTTGTGTACTTTACATTATGCTAATTTATCAAAAATAACTGAATAATATGCTACTTCATCGATATTTTGAAACTAAATGTAATGTATATGTATGCAATTATAATTTGAATTAAAAAAATTAATGATTCTGCGAGGAAAGCTTAAAAGGAAGTTTGTTTTCAGCTAATAGAGAAAAGAAAAAAAAATCAAATTAGTAAATAAGCAAACCAATAATTCAATTTATTAAATAAAATAATAATATTATAATCTATGTTGTACATTACTACTGTGTACTTAATTTCTGTACTGTATTTCTAAATCTCGTTAGAATTGAGAAAAAAAATACATGCAAATAATCAGTGAAAGGATTACTTTTTAAATTTTAAGTTTATGTAATAATGAATCATACGCGGTATTATTTTCGGATAATTGTATATTTTCCAATGTATATAATCATCAAAATTTCATTTCTAGTAAATCCAAGTTTGAGAAAAATAAATAAACCTTTTCTGAACCGTAAGTTTAACGGTCTTCTCAAATGAATGAGAATAGATACTCAGACGCATGCAAATTTTGTTTTTATTAATAGTAGAAATCAGTTTGGATAGCACTGAATAGATGGTATTCCGTTTTAGAGACGCCTTTTTCCCTTTCCAACTGTAGTTGCTATGGAAACGACGCATGCGTAGATTTTTTTTAGAGCTTTGATATAGTTTTTTTTTTTAAATTCTTAGCCTTCAGATTTGTAATTAATTTTGTAATTTCTTTTTAATTAGACATGTCCGTGAAAATCTTTGTGAATGTCCGTGCTTGAGTTGGTTAATAAAGGCCATTCTGTGTGTAAGGATTTTTGATTATTGGAAATTAGAAAATATATTTATGCGTATCATACATAATTAAAAGAATTAAACCACATAACAGATTTAGAATGGCATCATTGCATTTAGAAATGTTTGTCGAAATATCTGACACAATAGATATCAGAAGTTGAAATGTTTTAATTTAAATTAAACTATTTCTTTTCAATAAAGCTTAGAGTAATACAATAAAGTAATAAATAAATAAAATAAAACAAAAAATAAACTTTTTCAAACCGTGGCCAGTCGATAAAAATAACTTTATGGAATTTTTTTCAATTATAATTAGAATTTAAATAAATGAAATTTTAACGGAACTTTCAACAAGTAGCATTATAGAATTCGAAAAAAAAATACTTTAGGGTTTAATAATCTTAATAAATAGTATTCACCTAAGGAAAGACTGTCAAACATATTTTTCGAGACAAAATATATTTTACTCTTTTTGACAATAATTATAAATAAATCTTATTTACTTTTCTATCGTTAAAAACTAATACTACAGTTCTACTTAGCGATAAAAAAAAATAATAATACAGTTGGGGGAATATTTCCAACACTTGCCTTCGAGCCTTTTATGGTATATCTTACATTTGATAAAAGAAAGTAAAAAAAAAAAAAAAATCTTAACTTGAAAATCGGTGTCCATAAATTGGCGAATAACGGGCTACAAGCAGCATGCTTACGCGTCGATATTTTTCGCCAAGGAATAGCTTACTTTTTTAACTGTAATTTGCAGTCACCTCCCCTGGTCCCTCGAGTTCCGTAAACTGATAAGGTAGAGATAAAAATGTTTTTTTAAAAAATATGAAAGGTGAAGAAAACATTTTTTTTTTTCTTTTGGCGAGGAAGGGGGTTTGCAATGAAAGGAGGGGGTTTTAGAAAAAGGCCGAGATATTCCCTTGGCGACTTTTGAACAGTCAGCTGGTCCCTCGGGTACCAAGTGTCATTTTTCCTCGAGCTGCTCTTTCGAGTCCAGGATGAAGGGTTGCTTTAATGATCGCAGGGGAAAAGTCGCCAGGTTTGGCGATGGATGATTTTGTTTACATGATTATATTATCTCTGTTTTGTGCTAATTTCTAAGTGAATATTTTGTTTTTGCTATCAACCCAATTAAAAAATATTTTTTTTTATAAATCCAAATCGATTGCTAATTTTTTTTATTTGGATTGATCTTTTCATAAATGTATAATTTCCCAATAAATTTTGCAGGAAATCATTTTTTTAAACTCAAAATTTGTTATGCAATAAAAAACCATATGAGGATGCAATATGCAATAAAAGACTATATCCCTATTTATTGGAGAGCGTGCCTCCTTAGTGGAATTAAGCTTTATAATTTTTTTAAATCTTATTAATTTTAGGCAATGAATATTTTCAAGATCCTTTATTTAATAACTGATTTAGTATCTTATTTCAGAACATTTTAACTTAATAAATTGGGTTTTGTGATTTATTTCGCTTATTATTTATTTATTTGCATCTTAAAAACTAAATGAATTAAAAAATGAATAAATGTAATTATGATGATTTATAAGCATCAAACAAATATAACATTAAAATTATTGTTTTATAGATCTTATCAACCGAAATACATTGCAGTCGGTAAGTGAAAAATTAATATTAGAATTTATTTTTTTAAAAAAGTATTCACCTAGAAATTATATTATTTAAGAGGAATTTAAACTATTTAATGTAAACATGCATTGTAGTCAGAATATTTAGGTATCGTAGAGTTTGTATTTTTTATAAATTCAGTTATTCTACAAATTGGACGGAATTGTTCCTTATTAATTAATAAATATTCCTACGGCCGAGATTCAAGCTAGGGAATCTAGTGAGCTACCTCAATAAAAATTCAAAACTGTGGAAAACATGAAACTTAAAACCCCCAATTAAATTTTTAAAAAAATTAAATATTTCATGAAACGATGAAAATTTTTTAATTTCAGTGTAACAATTTATTGTGTGGAACTAAGCAAACCAAAGATAATTTTATTAAATTACTAAAATTCACCAAAAACTTATACGAATATTAAATTAGTATCCTTAAAGGGACAATGTATTGAATTTTAAAGCTTAAAATTCCTTTTTAAGGCATAACAGTTTCAGAAATTATCGCGAATAAAACCGCAACATTCAGCTTATTTTTTAATTAAAATTCTTCTTGGGAATGGAATAACAAATCACTTTAAGATGATGTAAAATTCTGTTTCGTGGTGCAATATTATTTCGGAGAAATTACAAAATTTCGCGTAATTATTAATTAATAAAAATGTTAATTAATTTAAAAAAAAACATTCTGAAGCATACATTTTTGCCTTTTCAGGTAAATTTGGGCCAAATTTGGTTGCTGTACGTAAAACATTCTGGCCTTTAGAAAGCTAACACACACACACATTCATTTTTATTAGTAGACGAGATATATTGACAATATTTTCTCTTCAGATTCGTTTTGTATGCAAAAAAGCAATAAAAAAAATTAATAAATGCAGTCTCATGTCTAATACTACTCACTAAAGTGCCGTTAAAACATTTTTCATGTAGATATGAATATTAATTTCTGACTAAAGTAAAATAACACTGATATGACTTTAAGGACATTATTTTGAAATAAATATGCACAAATATTTAAGTATAAACTTCGAGAGAAATAATTTAAATCATATTTTCAATTCTTCAAAACTATTGAAACCAAGAATCATATATTTTCCTTCAAATCCGAGACTTTATTTTTGAAAATATTTGAATTTATAACAAAAAGAATCCATGTTTATTCAAAACAAGTGTATCAAAACAATTTCATTTCAATAAAAACAGAAATATTGATATATAACTCCTTTCAAATGTGTCTTCAACAAATGAAAAACAATTTGCTGTATTTCTAATAACATAATTGTCGTTGTCCTTAACAATACTCTGGAGATAAAAGGTTCTTAAATTCAGTATTTTTGGTTTGTTTCTGATGTAATTTTCGTCGGTCTGTTTTAATTCGAGATAATTAATTCATTCGAAGAATCATAAAACTTAATTGAATTTTGCCTTAAAGTTCAAAAAGTTTATTACTTTTAAATAACATATCAAAAGACTTTTTTACTGTATTTTTAAATTTATTTTCTTAGATTTGTCATAAACGTCTAGACATCGAATTAAAGTAAATCACTATTAGAGTTGTGCTGTTGTGAAATGTTGTTAAATATACAAACAAAATGTTTGTTTATCTGTGAATTAGTTGTAAGTGACTTTTATTTTGATTTCAGTAAGATTTATTTTAAGATCTCAAATTATGGAATGCATGATGTTCTGAACAAAATGATGAAAAACTAGACGGTGTTTATTGCTTGTAAATTTTTATTATTGCAAAATTCTTTGCTTATTTTATTTTATTTGCAAATGCATGTATACATCATGAATGAGCACAAATTTTATGAAAATTTAAAAACTATCAGTGACAAATTAAAAATTATGGATTAAAACCCAAAATATTGATATAGAATTTTTAGAAATGTTTATAAACATGCTTCATAATATAATTCATTGTTATTATTCGTTTCACCGATGGCTATCCAAAATTTTCATAAAATTAAAAAAAAAATGTGAATGATAAATGAAAATTTACGAGCTAAAACCATAAATATTAATGTAGAATTTTATGGACTGGTGAAAGCTTTATGATTTTATTTATTAAATTGCTTTTCACTTTTATCAATTCTATTTTTTATATGAAAACGATACATTTTCATGAAAATATAACTAAATTTGTCATAATAATTTCAGATATTCATCACATAATAATCTAGTTTTATTATTTGTTTTGATCATAAATATCCAAGTTTTTCATAAAATTTAAAAAATATATAGATGACAAATTATAAATTATGGATTGAAACCAAAATATTGATTCCGAATTCGGATAACTGTTGGATGTTTTATAATTCTATTTACAAGAATAACTTTTCAGTTTTCAATGTTATAAATTGTTCGACTACCAATTGTTCTGGTCGACCTGGTTGAACAGCACTTCCTCTGTTTTGAAGATGTCAATAATTGGGTCAATTCTTGTACAACTTCAAAAGACATGACGTTTTTCCAACGTGAAATTAAAAAGCTGGCAGAAAGATGGTTAAAAGCAGGACTAGCAATGGATAATATTATCAATAATATGCTTTTAATGATTTTTTTAAAATAAAGAACTTACTTTCACACACACACACAAAGAACAGTGATAACATATTCCTATTAATAAGGTTTATTTTAGATTACATCAGGAAGATATTTTATTATGCACTCAAACTGCGTTTCAGAGGGCGAAATGGTATTTTCGATAAGGTAAAAGACTTTTGCATTTTTTCCCCCTCTATAACAGAACTGATACATTTCTAATTAATAAATATTTAGAATTAAGGAAAAGTAGTTAGTTTGCCATCATCTGGTTTCATTGGATAATCATTGAAATTATTATGATTGATAATGTTTACCAAACCATACGGCAGAAAGATGTTAAGACCATGTAATCAAGTTACGTTTAGAATAAACAATTGTATTTCCTGCAAGATGATATAACTTTTCATTGATTTTATTATATGATAACGTATCTTGAGATAATTCCGGGTTTTATAAATTTTTGTGACGAAGACATGGAGGTAAATTAATGTCATCATTTGTATTCATTGGATAATATTTGAAATTACAGTGATAGTTGATAAGTTTACTACAACATATAACTGGAAGAAGTTCTTTTTTGTGCAGTTCAAATTCTGTTTTAAAATGGTAGTTCAAGTAAGATGGGACATCTTTGCATTATTTTCATAATGTGAAGATGAAGCCACTTCAATCCACTCAATGAATTCTGGTGAAGAACATTGGGATGAAATGATAGAAATTTGGTAGCTTGCCCCCATATGGATACATTGAATGTTCTTTGAGATTACCATAATTGGTAATAATTAACCAAATATATAGCATAAAACATTATGCCATGTAGTAATATTATAGATAGAAAAATGGCCTTTCCACAGCATGGTGGGACCTTTTGCATTGCTTTAGTGATGTTCTTAGAACTTCAAAACTTTCAAAAAAAGGACAGTAAGATTTTTAGGTTCCCTCTGGTTTTTAATAGGTATTCTGTGTTAAAGTGTTATGTTAATTTCTATGCTAACTACAAATCTTGTATGTTAACATTATTATCGAACTAAGGTAAAATCGCTGATTTCGACTACATCGGTATAAAAGAAGGAAAAAATTCCCTTACTTTTTTATTAATATCGGAATTGAGCCGAAATATATTGAAGATCTATAATGAAACACAATGAAATACCTATTTTCAGACAGTTTCAAAAGTTATTATTGAATTGTGTGGGACTATATAGACTGATTCTCGAATAAAAAAATTTATATTTAAAATTCCATTACTTTGTAGCTATCAAATGCCGGCCAGCAATTTTTTTTCTTATTCAATCCGACATAAACGCGGACTTGTATTTAAACATTATTGATTGGATAATATCAGTTACTAGAAAGAAAAGAATTTTGGCAACAGTCCAGATAAAATACGGGCAACGTGAGATTCCATTCTTTTATGTAGTGCAATGCTTATACAGTTCTAGTCAACTCCAAAATCTAATGAGGAATATTTTTTTCTTTTTATCCTTTCTTATTTTAATCCTTTTATCCTTGTTATCCTTTCTTGTTAGTACCAAGTTCGGTCAAGAAAAATCTCAATATTTGATTGGATGAAAACTCAATAAATAACCAGTATCCTCATAGCTTTCTTGCATATTCTCTAAAAAGAATGTACCATAGAGAATGTTTTGCATGGTGTTGACTGACAAAATTTAAAATATATCAATCTTTGGCGTGAATATAGCATTTTTAATGCGCCTATCGTGCCATCCTTGGCAAGTTTCTTGACAATTAATCCCTGGCATACATTTAACCTTTAACTGGGGAAGGACAATCTGTGAGACCACTAGCGATGGACTTTCGATCACCCCTAATCTACTTTTAATTGAATTGAATGGGTTGATCATGTTGCTTCCTGTTTTGTGATCTTCTATACATGTGCACTTTTTCAACCGGTTTCAGAGGATAGTTTAAAAAATAATTCAGTTATTTCTTTGACCGGAGTGTATAAGACCGCACGTTCCTGTTAGGGTGATATTGATAAACAAAGCTTAGCAGATGGCGCTAAAACTTAGGATTAAAAAATTATTATCCAATTTACTAATCCTATTATGAAGCGATAAAGCAAAAAAAAAAATGATTGTATTGATAAGGATAATCATGCAGAAGAAATTTGTTTTGATTAAGTTCACATTCAACAAATTTTGATATGTATGTTAAAACATAATAAATTTTTCTCCTGATAATGTATTCTGAAAAATTAATAAAATGTATTAATATACCAAGAAAAATATATGTAAAATTTATAGGTTGATTTGTATGCTATCCCTTAACCTGTATGTTTAAAATGCCCTAGAAAGCCCTGCTATGAAAGTCACACAAGCAGATAAAAAAAAAAGGGTAAATTTTACCCATTGAAATTTTTATTTTTTATTTTTCATATAATTTTTTAATTTTCCAATATTTTTTTTTCGATATACCTTTGTTCATTGCAAAAATAAATATGATATAAAAGTAAAAAGTATTATGTTTTTTCAAGAATATTGTTTGTTGTAACTTATAATTTGAGTAGAAAATGTGTTCAACAGAATTACTTTTTTCAAAGATAATATATTTTGAAAATTTCCGAAATCAAATTTATATTTCAAAAAAAATATATATATCTGCAGAATTTATTGGTAGATTTTCATACTATATATTCATTAGAAACTTAATTTTAGTGTAAATAAAATTCGGTCTTAGAGACCACGCCTCCCCAGTTAAGTTCTATAATTTCACGTCGACAAGTATGGGCTAATTGCATCCAAAATTCAAATTTGTAATTTAGATGCGCTGTTCTTAATATACTGAAACATAATTTGTCGCCAAGATACGCTTGTAATCACAAATTCCCATTTGAAATCTAGTATATTTAACTCATTGAGTGTATGCGTTATTGCATTTGTGTTTCTTAATGTGCATACCGACAGATGGTCAACCAACTCAGTGAGGTTGGCTGAAAATTTAGCTTTCTTCATTCTTTAGCTATCATGCTAATTTATATTCGAACAGACTGAGAGATACTCTGTTAAAAACTCGGCTCAAATTCTGTTCAGAATGCACTGAGCAGATTTTCTTCAAAAATTCTATAGAAATCTACAAATTTGGTTCAAAGACAATATATCATACTAGCTGGTGCCCGGCGAGTTGCTGCCGCCGAAAAAATAATATTAGTAATAATATAATTAATAAAACTCAATCAATAATTTGGCAATGTTTTATCGAAATAGGATGAACGGTGCCGGAACAATACATAAAATACGAACAAATATCCTTTTTTACATATGAGATTTGTATATTCTTTTAGAATGGTAAATCTGGGGATTTTTCAGAATGGTAACAAAAGAAACTATTTATTGTATCTCTTGATTCGTTTAATATTCGTTCGGAGTTGTGAAGTTTAATTTTAGAAAATGTGATTAAAATATTTACGTTCAAAATCCATTAAATATATAAAATATATTTATATTTTAAGATCGTTAATATAGTTGAAAAGATAGTGAAAATTATTTGTACTATAATATTTTTGGAAGTTATTGCGAAAAATTCTAACATTTAATTAAAATGTAAAACCCCCAGGACTGGTCTCCCCAAAGTTTTCTCGCATAATCTATGATAAAGTTGTTACCTCTGAGAATGACTTGCATGCTATTTGCGTACTGTAACTCCAAAATATCAATCTTTAACTTGGATTTAGCATTTCTACAGAATCTATTGTCTCCTGGGCGAGTTATTTGGAGGTTCATACTTGATAAATAGATATGATTAAGATTCGAACTTTAATTTGAGTTCAATAGCTAAACAATATTAACCTTTAACATGGATTTAACATTTTCACTGAATCTATTGTGCCTCCTCGGCTAGTTATTTGGAGAATTATCCTTGGTGAATAGATGTGGTTGAGATAAGAATTTCTTATTTTTTTTATTTTAGATAATTGTACTATGCATATAACCATCCCGTAGATGTAAGCAATAAGCTTACCAAGTTATATTATAGATTTCCAGTGCCAGGCTCAAAAAATTTTTTGTGTTATCTTTGTCACAGACTGACAGATATTTTTCAAAAAAAGAAAAAAAAGAAAAAAAAATCTAAAGCGTAGAGATTTATCAAAATCTCAAGCACTATTTTTTTGACGATTACAATAGTTTTTTATACTTAGTGTTAAAAAAATGTAAAAATGCGGTTTTGGCGAAATTGAGATGAAGGAAAAAGACGAAATATCGCCAAATGTGTGAACCCTCCTTCTCTTAATAATTCCCCAACAAATCTGCTGACTTTAGAACTTCGTTGAGTGACATTTCCAAGTCCTTTTTTATCCACTTTGTGACTTTATTTATGCATTTTTTTCTCCTGTGCAGACCGATGAGAGAGTAAGTGGTGAGGGAAACAAGATGGCGAAAAAAATTTAACGCTTTTCTATTGACATTTCCTCCGAAACAATGTCGCCTTCAGCGGCTAGTTTCGTTTTTCTTTGTAAACAGACAAGCAAGACGGCAAAAAAAATCCCTAAATCACCGTTATAAGCCAAAAAAAGGGAAGATAAAAAATCCCTAGAAATCAAGGTGCAATCTTGAAAAAAAAAAGATCGAAAAAGAATAGAACCCTGTTATTGGGCAGAAAGTCCCAAAAGATTTGGTGAAAAAGGTTTGAATGGTTAAATGAATATAAGTTTTTTTTTTTTTTGAACAATCTTTCTTAAGCGGCTTCTCCTCCCTCTCATAGACTAAAAAAAACAGCCTGAAGGTATTTTTTTTCTTCCAGTCTGCTTTTATTTGAGTGTGATGGTATTGTTTTATAGCCATAAGCTGCCGTGTTTGAATAGCTTCAAATCGTAGCTGAATGCGATTCTTTGTTGACTTTTATGTAAGAAATATCCCCAAAGGGATTTTTAGGGATTTTGTTATTTAATCCTTCTAGGAAAAATGTTTTATTTCGCATAAAAAGAGTGGAGGTTTTTAATAATACTTGTAGCGGATTCTGTTATTAAAAATTTTTACTTTATATTTTTTATTTTTCTACGGTATTTAACTTTAGTTATTGTATATATCTTCATTAATATTTAAATATAATGTTTGTTGTTAAACTGCAGGATAGAGCGTTTGACCAATGATTATTAAATCTTACAAATATGTAATTTGGTGTCAGAAATGTGTAGCTTTAAGTTATATTTTTTGAAATTTAAAATATAATTTTAATTAATTAATAATTATTTGAATTGAATTACCATATCTTCAGAGGTCTGAAAAATTATTTGAAAGTTGTTTTGCGTACGTTTAATCATTTCATAACTCCTGTTAGGTCCACAGAAATATTTTCTGGGATATGTCAGCAAATTCTGTTCAACTTATTTCGAATATCCCTCTAAGTTAGATATGGACCACTATTTTGCGCAGAACACTTGGGAAACTGCGCAGCTCTAACAGAAGAATTGTTTGTGGCAAATAGTAGACTACCAAGAATGAAGATTTACTTTATCCGGCATCCTGGCTTAGGGGTAGGGTGTCTTCCTAGTGTTCTAGGCGTCCCTGTTCGGGCATGGGTGTTATTCCATGTTTTATCTACGAGTAGTGTGAATGTGCTCCCCTGTAAAAAGTGGTTATGCAAGCAAATGTGTAGCACGAATTAGCTAATTCGTAGTTGGTGTTACTCAACAACAAGAGACGGTATTATAGGTTTAAACTTGCTGACCGCGATCAGCGGGCTTGTCAATGACAAGCGCCATTTAGAAACAATAAGAACAGCAAATTTTACTTCACACTGACAGTAAAGCTCCTTTGAATTTAGATGATTACCCTGAAGAGATTTTGTCATGTAATAACTTGATCCTGTTTCCGTTAGAAGTTTTTGAATAATTGAAGTATAGCTGGTGTTACTCAAACACAAGGAATGGTATTATAGGTTTAAACTTGCTGACCGCGATCAGCGGACCTGTCAATGACAAGCGCCATTTAGAAACAACAAGAACAGCAAATTTTACTTCCCACTGACAGTAAATCTCCTTTGAATTTAGGTGATTACCCTGAAGAGATTTTGTCATGTGACAACTTGATCCTGTTTTCGTAAGAAGTTTTTGAATAATTGAAGTATCAGATTCGAGGTGACTCCACAGAAGAACTGTCGTATAAGCGGATCTAGGACATATTAAATTCGACTAGGCGAGCTACTCTGCATTGTAGAGAAAGTTAGAAGACAGGTATGTCAGTTCAGGTGTCAACTTCGTCTTCTGACCACATTTCAAAGCCATGAGGGCTATCAAAATAGTTTTAGTGTTACATTAAAACTGCACGTTAGCATAACTAAACTGAGTTTTAAATCTTTTGATCAAGGTTCATAGTTGAGAGGCAAATTCTGAATTCCCTAAATATGAAAAATATCTTCAGCTAAGGAATATATGAAAAAGTGTACCACATTCCAAGTCATAGGTCTTACTTTATTGTAATACTAATTGTTTTTGGCATTTGTCTGCCCCATTGATTACATTATTTGCATTTAATTTCAATATAACTTTTTAGTGTCAACTTGCCGGCGTACTGGCATTGAGGTAGTACGTCTTCCCCGTGATTTATGTTTCTTGGATTCGGTCATGGCTGTTTTTCATCTTATATATCTGTGAGATGTGTGAATGTTCCCCCCTGTAAAAAGGGGTTGTGAAAGCGAATGAGTGATGCTTGAGTAGTACTCGTGGCTCTAGTTGGGCAAGTTAAAACAAGAGACGTGCTCTATCGGCTTGAATCTCTTTCTTCATAAAAGTTGGCTTGTCCAGTGGCAAGTGCCAGAAGAAACAACAATAACACGTATTGCCTGACAATTAATACATTTCAGCAAACTATTTATGAACATAAATTGTAATAGGCATTTGAATAATATATTTTATTAGAATTACACCATTGATTACTTCATTAAGTGGCTGAACATTCCTAAAAGAATTGTTTCCATGTCATCAGAGGTGTATGGGAAACGCTACATTTCAGATCCTCAAAACAGCAAGTAACATTAATAATTTGCGTTTTCTACTTCTTAAAGAACAGACAGCCTCAAATTTTACAGGATCATATAATACAGATATTGTTGTATTGAGCCTATCATATTACGTATGCATCGATATTTAGAAAAATGATATCTCTCTCTCTCTCTCTCT